>CAIGRN010064051.1:0-14209 GCA_903798345.1 Fraxinus anomala
CTCAACACTCCCCCTCAAGATGAGGAGTATATATTCAACACTCCCATCTTGTATAACAGTAGTTTGAATCTAGTTCTACCAATGGCTTTTGTCAGCAAATCAGCAACTTCATTTTGAGATGCTATATATAAGATTATTTCACCTGCTTGAACTTTGTCCCTAACCAAATGACAATCAATCTTAATATACTTTGTTCTTCCATGGAAAACCGGATTACTTGATATGTGAATGGCAGATTGATTATCACAGAATAGTATAGCTGTCTTTGATTGCTTTACACTTAAATCAATTAGCAGATTTTTCAACCAACTCAACTCACATAGAGCAGCTGCCATTGATTTGACTCTGCTTCAGCAGAAGATCTTGATATCGTATGCTGCTTTTTGGATTTCCATGTTATCAAAGAGTTTCCCAAGAAGAGGCAATAACCAGTAATGGACCTCCTAGTGTCTGAGCAGGCTGCCCAGTCCGCATCACAGTAACCTTTGAGCTGCAATTCTGGTTTACTTTCAAAGAATAAACCTTGTCCCAGTGTGCCTTTCAAGTACCTTAGAATATTATGAGCAGCTTCCATGTGAGACTGTTTTGGTGATTGTAAGAATTGACTCAGCAATTGTACAGCATAAGAAAGGTCAGGCCTTGTTATGGTTAAGTAGAGTAATCTTCCCACCAGCCTCCTATACACACTAACATCTAACACATTGCTTCCTTCATCTTTGCCTAATTTCAGATTATGTGGAAGAGGATTTGCTGTTGGTTTAGCCCCTAAATAACCAGTATCAGATAAAACATTCAAGGCATATTTTTTTTGGCATATAGAAATGCCCTTTGCAGTCCTAGCAATTTCAAGTTCAAGGAAATACTTAAGAATCCCCAAATCCCTTAGCTTGAACTGATCATTTAACTCCTTCTTGAATTGATCAATATATGACAGATCATTTCCACCAGTTATAATATCATCTACATAAACTAATAAAACAATGAATGAGCAGCCATGATGTTTGCTAAACAAGGAATAATCCGCCTTTGATTGTTGAAATCTTCGTGACAGGATATATGAAATAAGTTTAGTATTTCACTGTCTTGAGGCTTATTTAAGTCCATAGGTGGACTTGTTTAACTTGCAAACGAGATGTTCTCCATTCTCCCCCTGCTGCTCATAACCCGGATGCATCATCATGTACACCTCTTTATGTAAATCACCATGGAGAAAGGCATTATTTATGTCCAATTGGTGTAAATGCCACTGTAATTGAGCTGCAACGGCCAACAAGGTTCTGACAGTTACCAATTTCACTATAGTGGAAAATGTTTCCTCATAGTCCAAGCCTGATTGTTGAGTAAAACCTTTGGCAACCAAACGAGCTTTCTTTCTCTCCTCAGTTCTATCTGAATGGAGTTTAACTTTATACACCCATTTACAGGCTACAGGCTTCTTATGGTCTAGGAGCTTAAAATCATCCCAATTCTGATTTGAAACAAGTTCTTTATACTCCAAATCCATAGCAAGACACCACTCAAGATGCTAGGATGCTTCATCAAACGATTGGGGTTCAAACACAGTAGATAGAGCCAAAGCATAATGATAATGTGTAGGAGACAACTGAGTATAAGCAAGATGATCTGATATTGGATATTGCTTACCTGAGACAAGACCTTTGCCCAAAGAGTCTGATGTAGAGGTAGGTAACTGAGAAGCTAGATTACAGTGATAATCCAAGAGAAAAGAAGGTGGTCTGATGGTCCTTTTTGACTTTAGAATAGGGATCAAAGGTGGAGAAGACGGAACCATAGATGAGGGAAGTGGATCAGTATAGGAATGTTCAGAGTTGGAATGAGGAGAATGTGAAATAGATACATCAGCTGAAACATAAGGTGGAGGAAAAGTGAGAATATCAGGAGATGAAGATAGCTGAGTTGAAGAGATAATCTGATTAAATTGTGAGGAATCTTTAAAATTGGATAAGGACTAAAGGAAAAAAGGATGATGAAATGGGAAGATGGTTTCATGGAAAATAACATCTCGGGAATGAAAGGTTGTATTGGTATGGATGTTATATAGTTTATAAGCCTTCATACCATAAGGATAGCCAAGAAAAATGTAGGGAGTGGCTCTGGGATCAAATTTTGATCTGTTTCTTTTTAAGGTGGCAATATAACATAGACAGCCAAACACCCTGAGATGGGAATATGAGGGTGCAGTGTTGTAGAGCACCTCATATGGATATTTATCAACAAGAATAGAAGTGGGGGTTCTGTTTATAAGATGTGTGGCAGTAAGAACGTAGTCATCCCAGAATTTATGTGGTAAATTAGCTTGGAATTTTAGGGCTCTAGCAATGTTTAAGAGGTGTTGATACTTCCTTTCAACAATCCTGTTTGGCTGTAGAGTTTCAACACAGCTTACTTGATGCAAAATCCCTTTAGAATGAAAGAAATCTATCATTAGAAACTCAGTACCATTATCAAACCTCAACATTTTAATATTGCTTTGAAAGTGTGTTTGAATAAAAGAGTAAAAGGCTCGAATAATGGGTCTGGTTTGTGACTTATTTCTCACTAGATATGTCCATGTAACTCCACTATAGTCATCAACTATAGTGAAAAAGTACTGAGATCCATTTAAAGAAGGAGTGGAGTAAGGCCCCCAAATATCGCAATGAATGATATCAAAAGTCTTAGAAGCTCTTGTTTCACTAAAGGGAAAAGATAGTCTATGTTGCTTGGCCAAAGGACAGATAGAGCAATGTAAGAATTTATTGAATTTAATATCAGGAACATGTTTGTGAAAGGTAGACAACTTTGAAGTAGGCACATGACCTAACCGGCAATGCCATAAATCAATATTACTTTTGATATTACTGATGTTTTGTGCATTACAAGAAGTAGCGAAAGCTTTATTACAATGAAAATTAGAGATAGGACTGCAGCATGATATAACAGGGTTGTCATTGGAAGATTTGACAAAATTTGCAATGAACTGAGGAAATTTGAAGGGCTTGCTATTGGACTTGAATTTTGACTGATGATCAGGAATTTGAAAGTGATATAACCTATCCTCAAGTTTGCCTACCCCAATCATCCTCCATGTTAAAAGATCATGTATAAGGCAAGCATTATGCACAAATATCAGAAAATAATGATGTTTAAGAACCAAATTGCTGACAGATATTAGATTGAAAGTAAATGATGGCACCACTAGAACATCAATCAAGATCAAATTATCAGATAACTTCACATTGCCAACATTAGTTACAGCTACAAGATCTCCATTTGGTAACCTAACCGATGCATTTGTCTTAGCTGTGATATTAGATACGTATTTGCTGAAGCAAACCATATGTTCTGATGCTCCAGTAGTAATAAACCACTTAACTCCATTTGCATCAACAGTGTGACAGAAGTGATTACCTGAAAAATCAAAAGTTTCAGGAATAACGGATGAAACCAATGGAATGTTTTGGGATTTCGAACCGCCATTGGATAATTTTGCTTGCAATTGAGGAACAAGCATAGCTAAGAGTTGCTGACACTGATCTGGAGAAAAAGGAACATTTGATTGATAATTAACCACCTCAGACTTTTTGTTAGTAGGAACTTGAGCTACTGCATTAGCCATAGATATTCTGCCTCTAGCAAGTTTATGACCTGGGGGATAACCTATGAGTTTGTAGCACTTCCCTCTGAGATGTCCTAACATACCACAATAACTACACATAGGTTTATCTTTCCTCTGAGATGGATTGTATGAGTTATACCTCTGATTTCCATTTTGTCCATTCATCACTTTACCAGCAAAAGTAGCTGCCTCGAAGTGTTGCTGCCTTTTAGCAGCAACATCCTTATGCCTTTCATCTTGCAAAATGAGTACAAATACCTTGTTTAACGAAGGCAATGGATCCATTAACAACACTTGACTTCTAACAGCAGAAATTTAATTTGATCATCTAGCCCCATTAAAAATTGCATAACTTGATCCTCATGTTTGGAGCAAGTATTGTTAATATCAAGCCTATAATTATCCAATTCTTCCCAAAGTCCTTTGAACTTATTAAAGTAGGAGCTCCTGTGAGATAGAAGTGATATGCTTCTTCAATCCATAGACATGTGTGCTATTGGCTTGGTTGTATATATCACGAAGCTCAATCCATATTTCCCTTGCGGAATCCTTATGCATCACACTAGGATAGAGTTCCTTAGGGATGGAATTGATGATCCAGGAAGAAACTACGTAATTACATCTTCACCAAGCACTAAACAGAGGATCATCCTTACGAGGTTTCTCTATTTTTCCATCGATAAAGTCTTCTTTGTTTTAGACAGTAAGAGCCATGATTACAGCTCGACTCCACGTCGAATAGTTGTCTTCAGTGAGAACACCTGAAATGATCTGCATACATGTATTATCTCCATAGTGAAGATAGTAATGACTAGCTAGATTTGAAAGTAATCGGCTGAGAATAGAATTGCTATCTTCAGCAGCCATCTCACCAACAGATGAATCTCCAGATGAATATATTTGATCATACTGACTTTGTAAATCTACTGCAACATTCGAGTCCTCCGCCATTATACGGAAGTTTCAATTAAGAAGCTCTGATACCATGAAGAGTTGCAGAGAAAAGTAAAGAAGAAGACATGGAATGGCGGGAAATTCTGTTGGAGAATTAAATTCAATTAATTGCAATAGTCTTCAGCTTACACGTATATATACAAAAATGGATAGCAGCCTCACGCCTAATGAATGAATGAATATTTATACAATTACATAAATAACTTTATCTAATAATTGGCTCAACAATTATTAATTAACATTGCCCATTCTTCAATAAGTTGAAAGCAATACAAGAACATATTCAACCTTGGAAAACACATGTTGATTTGATGAAACCTGAATTGATGCGAAGAAGATTAAATCACATTAACTTCGATAATCAAAACTTTAATTACGACTCGTTTGTTTCTCGGTATCTAAAACTAATTACATACGATCCTGTAATTGTATTCCTTGTAAATTGTTTGCCTAAACTTGAAGTATTTGATATCGTGACAAGTAATAAAGTGGATTGAAGTCTAAGTATCATTCTCTCATAAACTAATGAATTACAATCAACTTTGATCTAATTCTAGCTTCAAATTAAACTAATGTAGTAATCAATAGTTATTTGAAAATTGAAATTATAACTAAATTATACTAACTCTATCTAACACAATTGAAGCGTTTATTGAAGAATTTATGGGATTAGGTAGTTTAGATCTCTGAATTCACTTAGGTCAATTAACATTCACTTAATTCAATAGTGTTAAAAATTGAAATGACCAATTTTAACTAGTAATCTCTCTTGAATAAAATTAGCCCTATTTACATGCTTAAAATTACTATACATCGATGTAAATTTGTTCACATAAAATTGTATTAATTCGCAGAATTTCAATTAAGATTGCATAACATATAATAACATTTCTCGAAATCTTATCAATACCTATGACATTCCACGAGTTACACAAATATATCACCTCTCAGTATCAATTTTGTACCTAAATTCATTAATGGCTGATCAATCAACCGAATTAAATTATGCACACGTTAATCAAATAACACAACATAAATTGGAGATGAGGTCTTTAAATTAAATTAACATTAATAAGGTTTCCTAACAATTGAATACTAGCTGCTCACAATCGCTGAAAAACAAAAATAAAGGATTAAGCACATTACCGAATTCAATTACAACGAACATAGAGAAATAAATCCGAGCTAGTACCAAATCTTCATCACACGAATCCCAACAAATTTCAACGTCTTCCTTGATTATTTTAGATCTTCTGACAAATCTATGGGACTTCGCCTTCAAATCTTGAATTCTAGCCTCGAATCTTGAGAATCTATGGAGTTAATATTGTATGTCTCAAGATTGCATATCCCCATAAGAAGAATGAAGAATCCTATTCAGACCTCTAATAGGGTTGGAAATCGTGTCCCACAATGTTGAAATCAGGGTTTGACTCGAATTAGAAAACCAATTTTTTGCTTCCAAAAATCATCATGTGATCGCTTATGAGGGCTACAATCGCAACGTACGTGTGTACTTGTTGGATTTCCAAATTGTCACGATCGTGCCTTGATATCCCCTTCGATTGCAATGTTGAACATCTTTTTGGTTTGTGCAATTTGGACATCAATTCCAATTTTATTTTCAGCCCAAGTCCTCAAGAAATCTAAGTCCTTCGACATCCAAACTTGATATATTGATCCCCAGAATCCAAAATTCGTCCATCTTCAATCCTTTTTTTTTTTTTAATATCGAAACTCGTCTATTTTCATACTTTCACATCCAAACTGGGTTTTCTCCTAAATTTATCGTATAGACACAAAGTTAGATATCTAACCCACAAAAGCTCTCTCAAATGCCCACTTTTGTTGGTCCAATTAAGTACAAAATCACTTTTATAATAGGTCAACCGAGAATTGTAATTTTAAATAATTTCCACATGAATAACCAGTTCAATTGCTTCTTGACAATGAATTTATATCTTTAATTTAACTGCTTGGAACAGGAATATCTAAACCAGTACATATCCATTCTGCCAGCCAGAACACGCTTGATGCAGCATTAATTTGTATTGTCGCTTGCTGCGCGACAATGGAAAAGATTTTTTGAATAAATTACATGTAAAATAGCTGTACATGGATGTGTTTAACTAGTCAAGATCTATGCATCACTCACACAGGGTCAAACCATCTTATTAAAAAAATTTAACCATCAGTGAAAATTTGCCCAGTAGCAATAGATCAACTCATTTCAATAGGAGTAGTTTTCCCTCTGATTTTATGTTTGGTGCATCCTCATCTGCGTATCAGGTGCCATTCAACTCCTAATGTTGACATCATACTCGAAATTTAGCCATAATTCAAAATTAGTCAAGTACACATTTTACATGACTTCAGAACAATAATAACTCGGCATTTTAGCTTCGACTCACCCTATAAAAGTAACTTCTTGGTTCACAAATTGGCCCACACTAATTCGATGTTTTCGACAAACAAAATATTTTCAATCGACATTATTAAGTAACATTACTCATTTTCAATGAGTTCAAAGCAGTACAAGAACAAATTCAACCTTGGAAAACACATGTCGATGCAAAGTTGGATGAAATCTGAATTGATGCAAAGGCGAAGACATGACATTAGATATTGCGCAAAACTCTCATTTCAAGAATTGAACTCGATTGTTGCAAATTTCATTAGCCGGATCAAGATCCAAAACCGCTAATTTGTTGTGATTTCGTTTCTTCAACACTTTAGTCTCCTATCTTAACTAGAGTTCGATTTACAGAAGAAGGATTAAATCTTGTGTTTTATCCAACTATATTTTACCCATTGATTAAAGTCACGTTGCACTTACAAATCTTCTCCAACAAACTATTGCTTTTTGCTCAATATTTGTGCTACAATCTTGTGTAATATAAAATCTTGGCCACAAAAATTTGGCCATTTTTGCAAAAAGGATTTTATGGTAATTCAAAAATTAACTTATAAAGAAAAGCCGATAATGTTTGAAAAGAAAATTATTCAAAAATAACTTTTAGGGTTTTGCCACTTTGATAGAAAATTTTAATAGATACTTTAACATAATTTGAAGTAGTAGAAGATGATATGATAGAAAAGTTAGTTGTATTTAAACAGTCAAATGATATAATGCCACATAACATTATGTTAAATTCTATGTTAAAAAATTTGGCACTGTAGCAAGATACTAACTTTTAGGGATTTAAACTCGGTCAAGTAAAGCTATCACGTTTGGAATAAATAAGTTCTTATGCTGTCATTTCCATTTCCATCTCTCTCTTTTTCTTTTTCGTTTTTGAAGGCGTCATTTCCATCTTTTTTTTGGGTATTAAAATCAACTTTATATTTACTTGTCCATACAATAAAGCCTAACAATGATTCGCCTCTCATTTGTATTTTACTTCATATTTCTTAATTTTGGTGTTTGTACGTGTTCTACGTGACAAATATAAACTTTATCAAATATGCACTGCATGTCGAGCTTGTGAACTTGTCGAAATGCAGTTTACACATTTGATATACTAAATTAAAGATAAAAAATAAATTATAAACACACACACACACACACACATTTCGCATGCATTGGTAATATTAGAATAACAAATGTTTCAAATTTATTAGATTTTAGTAATGTCTAGTGTCAGAAATCGATTATGACAAAAATAGTAAAAAGAATATAAGAAGAAAAGAGAAAACATGTGTAGTTAAAAAAAATGCATATATTCAAGTGTGCCTACTTGCCTGTTTGTCGCACTACTCTATGGTCTGTCTCTATTGACATAAATAGAGGTAGTGTCCTGAGCACTTCACATCTGATTCGATAATCAAAACTTCAATTAAAATTATTTTCTTTCTTGGTATCCAAAAATTCATTACACACAATCTTATAATTAGTTCCCTTGTAGGTCAACCAAGTATTGTAATTAAATAATTTTCACATGAATAACGACTTCAATTATAACTCTTTTCTTTCTTGGTATCCTAACTCATTACACATGATCGTCTATCTCCCTTGTAGGCCAACCAAGAATTGTGATTAAATAATTTCCACGTGAATAACGAATTCAATTATTTGTTGACAAATGAGTTCATGTGTTTAATTTTAGCAGCTTTCAACAGGAAGAACTAAACCAGTACACATCTATTATGCCAGCCATAATATGCTCAATAATTCAGGCAAAACAATATTGTAGAATTAATTTTTATTTTTTGCTTGCTTGCACCACTAGCAGTCTAAAACGTAATGAACAATGACGTCACACATATACTGTTAGAATTTGGGTGTGACCCAAATTCCATGTTGAAGTAATTAAGGAATTCTATTAAAGTGCACGTCAAGAAGAATTCAGTTTGGAATGCTATTGGAGTTATTTATCAAGTTGAAGTTATATTTTGGAAGCCCATTGAGAGATGAAATTTGCTTTGGACTCAATTTTTTGATATCCTACTTCAACAACAACTCTACTAGGAGGGTTTGAACATCCCCTAAATGTTCCATATAAATATTAGGCTTTTCTATATAATTTTATAATTGTGAGAAAAGAGATTACTAAACTTTTAAGATAAATTGTATGTTTTTCCATTATTATTAGCGCAACAAAATCTCCTAATTCATCTACCATATTTTCTTGTCTTCTTTTATTATTTTACTTATAATCAAATACTTCATTATTGGCTATATAACTTCAACATCTCAATCCGGTGGTTGGTTTCATATCAAGTGGTATCGAGCGATACATGATCCTTGAATTCTCAACAATTGGTATTAGATATTATGGGCATAATTAATACAGCAAGTGGTATCAGAGTAATTATGGTATCTTGTTTGTTTCACAACAAGTGATATTAGAGCGCCAGGTTTAGGAATTCCGCAAGAGCGCTGTGTTTGATTTGTTCAAGATTTTTGTTCGTGATGGCTTCCATGAAGTGTGAAATTTATCTTTTGGATCGGAGCACTCAATTTTCATTATAGTAGGTTAAGATGCGTCCAATACTCGTACATCAAGATTTGGATGATGCGTTGTTAGGAATTGGTAAGATACCCGCAACTTTGACCATGGAGGAGAAATTATGGAAGAATAAGAAGACAATTTCTCACATTCATATTCATCTATCGAATACCATTCTTCAGGACGTTTTGAAGGAGGGTTCAGCAGCTGCTTTATGGTTGAAATTGGAGTAATTGTGCATGACTAAAAGCCTTACAAGAAAGTTGTATCTCAAGCAATGTTTATACTCTCATCGAATGACAGAAGACGTATCATTGGAAGACCACCTAGCTATATTTAAAGAGATCGTTGATGATTTGAAAACTTTGGAAGTAAAGTATGATGAAAAAGATTTGACTTTAATCCTATTGTGTTTGTTGTTCGCTTCGTTTTCTTCATTTAGATACATAATTTTGTACAATCGTGATACTCTAACCATAGAGGATGTGTATGATACTTTGTTTTCAAAAGAGGAGATGAAGCATCTGGTTTCAGAGGTCAGAGATGGAGAATGCCTTATTATTCATGGTGGTTCTGAAAGGGGTAGATCGAATTCTAAATTCAGTCATCAGATTTGTAACTTCTGCAAGAAGATGGGCACTTGAAGAAGGATCGCTACAAATTGCAGAATAAAGAAAATTTGGCTGCAAGTCAATATAGGAAGCAATCAGAGACTTCAGGTAAAGCAGACCTCGTAGAGAACATTGTAAATGAGGGAGATCTCTTTGCTATTTTTGACATCGAGTCTAAATTAGAGGAGGATTAGATTTTGGATTCAACGTGCATGTTTCATATGTGTCCTAATAAGTACTTGTTTACTACATACGAAACTATTTTCAAATATGTTGTGGTTATGGGAGACAATACACCTTGTCGGGTTGCTGACATTGGTACGATCAGATTGAAACTATTGGATGGGACAATTCGAGCACTTGGCCATGTTCAAAATGTTTCGAATTTAATGGTACGGTCAGATTGAAGCTATTGGATGGGACAATTAAAACACTTGGCTAAGTTCAACATATTCTGGATGTGAAGAAGAATCTCATCTCGTTGTTTATTCTTGATTCAAAGGGTTATGAGTTCTTTGGTGGAGGTGGAATTTTGAAAGTCTGTAAGGGTGTCCAGGTTGTATTGGAGGGACAGAAAATGTCTCAGTTATACATCATGAAGGGTCGTGCAGAATCTAGAAGAGTCAATCAGCACAGGTTCACTACCGTGGTGGACATTTAGTATGGTACAATACCTTTAGGAGCTCATAAAGGGTCAGATTCGAAAAATACTGCTTAGTGGAGTTCACGAGATATGGATAATGCCGCTTTGTCACCATCACCTGCGACTATTGTATTCAATTGTTAGGGACGGGCCCAATGGTAAAATGTATGTGGAAGCTGATTTTGTTGAGCATGCTTTCAGCGTAGTAGAATGTTTACAATCTAGCAATAGGTTTTCTTTAAAAGCATTTAGGTTTGATTCTACTTAGGAGTATGTTAAAGCCTAGTTCGGTGAATTTTAAAATCATTATGATTTTTTGGAAATCTGAGGTAATTCTGCAGAGTAGTGCTTGGATTCATTAAAAGAGGTTGAGTATTTTGTGTTTGGTTGGAGAAATCAGTTTTGGTTATTGTTGAAGAGTCAATTCATTCCTTGCAAGCGGATTTTCTTCTCCAGGTAGACAAAATTTTGGAGCTTTGTTCGTTGCAGTGGAATTCTTGTCAAGATGGAGATTGTTAGAATTTGGGTATGACCCGAATTTCTTGTTGAAGTAATTGAAGAATTCTAATTGAAGTGCACTTCAAGAAGAATGCAGTTTGGAATGCTATTGGAATCCTATGTCAAGTTGAAGTTCTATTTTGGAAACCTATTTGGAGTTTGAATTTGTTTTGGACTCGATTTTTTAGTATCCTACTTCATCAGAAACTATACTATGAGGGTTCGATATTCCCTGCATGTTCCCTATAAATATTAGGCTATTCTATACAATTTTATAATTGTGAGAAAAGTGATTACTATAACTTAAGGATTAAATGTATATTTCTCCATTATTTTTGGTACAATATAATCTCCTAATTCTTCTGTCATATTTTATTGTCTTTTTTTATTCATTTGTTTGTGATCAAATAATTCATTATTGTGTCATATAACTTCAACATCTTAGTCTGGTGGTTGATTTCATATCAAGTGATATCGAGCCATACGTGATCCTTGAATTCTCAACAATTAGTATCAGATATTGTGAGCGTAATTAACATAACAAGTGGTATCATAACGATTCTAAATTCTTATTTGTTTCACATCATATACAAGAATGGAAAAGATTTTTTTTGAATAAATTACATATATCAGCACTCATACAACATTAAACCATCTTATAATTAAAAATTTTAAACTACCAGCGAAAGTAATATTTTAAAGTTTAGTCTTTGCTCGTGTGCAAAATTTTCATAAATAAGTAGTGATACTTAAATTCGATTCTCAGATATGCAGCGATGATTGTCAAATCATTCATTAAAAACTCAAGCTATAAGAGCATAGATACATTTTTTGCTTTTCTTTTCCCAATTTTCTTCAATATAATAGTCATATACCAATATTGTTGACCTCTATTTTTGACCAGTGATGAGACCAACAGATCTCGACTCTATCTGCACACTTGGATAAATCGTTGGAAGTACGTGACCTCTCCAATGATGGGAGAGGAGCTTGTAAACACTCATATGGTCAAGTCAAGTTGAACATATATTTGAGTGTGGGATGAACTTAAGACGTGAGTAACAAGAATTTGTGCGACCACCAGGTTGCAAAGATAACAAGAGTTGACAATAATATTATTGAGAGTATGAAATTGCATAATGTTCAAATTGCACTGAGTGTGAGCTTTTATAGTAGAAGAAGTGAAGTTGTTACTATTGGACAAAAACACAGGTTGCTTCATCTTAACGGTTGAGGTTTATCCTCCAAGGCATCACTTTGGCAATCTTACATTCAAGGGCATTAAATAATTCTTAAAGCATTCACCCTATAACCTAGGCGTGACATTTGAAGAATAGTCTAAAAAGTTGACTCAAAGGCTCTGTTGTAGAGATGTCACATCAGTCAATTACTTAGAAGCAATGTTTTAAAATGACTCGCTTCGCATTTAGGCACTTTTTTCCAATTCCTAAACGGTTGGATTTTTTCTTCCACTCTTTCGTCTTCCCTAGGTGCTCTTTATTAAATTTTTTAAAGTTCTTTAATTTGACTTTAATTTCTAGTTTTTTTAAAAAATTTATATGTACAAAAGTTTGAAAAAATGGCTTTATCTAATAAAGAGTTAAATAAGATTTAAGCTACGGTATTATCTCATTATGTAATTATTATTTTGAGACTCGTTATTTATTTTTTTTTTTTTTGAAAACTCTGAAAGCATGTATTAAGTTCCTATAAATTTATTAAGTGTGTTGCCTAATTGAAAATTGAAAGTATTAAAAATAGTCTAATTTTTGCATTTCAAAAATTTTAAATTGTATAATTGACTAATTATACGAATTATTATGTAAATATAATATTTTACAATTTTAGATGTTTAGTATGTTTTATTTTAATTATTAAATAATTTTTAGAATTATTAAAATTTTAATTTAATATGAAAATAAGAAAACGTTTTTCTACGCCTAGGTCTCGCCTAAGTACACTTGAGCTCGTAAAATTAGAAACTTCGCCTCCACGCCTAGTTATGTTTAACTCTTTTTAGAATACTACTCAAAAGATCTTTGTACGAAAGATCTCTTGGAATAGATGAAGTAGGAAAATGTCTTGCCACATTAAGGGGCTAATCACTTTAGATTTACTCTTCAGCACGTCGTGGCAACTAGTCTCAACCATGGAGGGTTGGCCTCTTCATAGCATACCGATAGAGATGTACATGACTTCAACTACCTATATTGTATGGTCTCATTTAGGTTAGGTAAGGCGTAACATGGAGTGCTGATAAATGTAGTTCTTACACTTGTTTGAGACCCTAAATTATGATATTTTATTGTTTTTTGAATAAAATTCTACTTAATTTATGTTATATTGTATTTTGTAAGTAAAACTTTATGTTTAATGAAGAATTGGAGAAAACAATGCAAAAGTGGCAAATAAAGGCAAAATTCAAAGATAAAACCTTGGAGAAAAATATTATATTAAGTGGGTGTTGGTGGGGATTAAAATTAGATTTTTAGTAAATTGTGATAGAAATTTTTGAAATGTGGGGTTGAAAAATTGTGGGACTAATGAAAGATGTGGTTAATATTGATTGTTCGACTTTGATTTAGATTAAAATATGATTTTAATTTGAAACAAATAGGGCCTAAATGGGTTCGAGCTAAATAAGCCTCAATAGACTTGCATTGAAAATTTTAATTGGAGGTGGAAGAAGAGGATTGCGGCGTTGGTAGTAAGTAAAAAAAAGAAGAAAAAAAGAGAGAAAAACACACGGGAGAAGAAGACGGACGACGGCGGGCAGAAAGAAGAAAAGAAGGAAAAAAAACAGAGAGAAAAGAAAAAGGAAATTGGAGAAAGTCATAGCCAAAAAAAAAAAAGGCAAAGAGAAGAGAAAAAGAAAAGAAGGAAAAAAAAAATAAAGGAAATGAGACTGTAAATACCAGAAATTTTCACGTTTCGT
>CAIGRN010064056.1:0-11443 GCA_903798345.1 Fraxinus anomala
AGAAAATTGTAAATGGTTTTTCATATAAGGAAAAAGGATCCTCAAGAGGACAATATTTGGATAAATAATAAAAATAAAGTTCAATAGAATGCACACAGAACCATGTTATGTTTGATGTACATAAACATACTAATCAAAAGTAAAAACAAAGCTAAACTACAACCAGCAAGATTCTGGACATTGTCAATGCATCTACAGGTTCAGGATTCTAATTCTCTGATGATGTGCCTGAAGAAGCATTGTGTTCTTGGATGGGAGATGGCATAGAACTTAGATTCATGTCTCCGGCTTGAGCCTGTGGCTGCATGGAAGATCGTTGCTCCTGATTCTGAGAATGTATCTGGAGCTGTTGAAATTGTTGAACAGCTATATTCATAGCATTGTTGGTAGGATAATCTTCCTGGTTGCCTCCATAAGATGCAGGAAAATTTATTATAGGTCCAACATTTGCAATTGCTTGACCTATCTGCATTCTAATAGGCCGGATCTCTTCCTGTAGTGCTTCATTCAGTGCTATGTTTTTAGGAAAAAAGAAAGATAGAAAGAAGAAAAAGTGCAAAATATCGTTTAGCACTTTCTCGAGTCTACCGAACAAAAAAACCATGAAAGTTCTGGGGAAAGGCGAAGCACTGAATTCTGTTGCATTGAATGCAGCGAACTATAAACCGTTCACCTATTGAATGATTTCAATATCTCTTTGAGAAAGATGATGCTCCAGTAAATAATCTAAATCTACAATTTTGTAAGTTAGCCCAATATAAAATCATGTCTGCACATTCATAGTTTAACCGCAGGATATTCGAAAACACATGGCTTTTACTTGCAGCACATTTAGAAAGCTGCAGTAGGTATCACCAACATGCATAGGCTTATCCACTTTAGGAAAAAAATTTAAAATTTCAAATGAGTTCTATATATTCAACGTGCGAAAGTTGAAACGGCCTAGTTCTATACTGAGGACTGTATCATCTCAAGTCTGCACCATTTAGTTTCAATTTTTCTTTCCTTTTTTTTCTTTATTTTTTTGCGAGGCCAAAAAGTGGTAAAGATGTTAAGAAAGAATGGGACCAAAACCTTCACGCAAAGGTAGCTAAAGGTGGACTCTTACCATCAATTAAGTGCACTTGTATTTCCAATATTTGCAACTGCAATTCGAGTTCACTGTTTTGAGCAGTAAGGTCATCTGTATCCCTCTGTTAGGGAGAAGCAAAGAATTGTTCATTGCATAATATTATTCTTCTATATTTAAATATAGGTGCAAAATAGTAAATTGAAAGAAGGGAGAAAAGCAAGGGCTAGTAGAAAAACCAGTCCTTAAGACCGAACACTATGACATATAAAATTTCTTCTACTCTACGGCAGTATCGAAGTCCACAACATATGTCCGAATGTTGCAAAAGGTCTATAGCAACCTTTTTTGACGGTTGCAAAAGGCAGTTTTTGGTGTAGTGAGCCGTAGAGCCCACCGGTTTTGCGGCCAAATTCAATTGTTTAAGCTCTCAAATTGAATCTTTATTTATTGAGGCGGGAATTGATTTTTAGAGTTTATCTTTGCATAGAGTACTAAGCTAAGGCTTCTTATTATATTTTAAAAATTAAAATTATGGTTCATTATAACTTAGTCTTTACTAATGAAACCTGAGAGTTTCTCAATTCTTCCAATTTTCTTGTATTCCCAGTGAACCAATGAATATTTGATTGGCAGATTATTTGTATTCAATTGAATCAATAAGTCTTTGGAGCACCGTGCAATATACGAGGGGATATTATTTTATTAACTTGATTTAAGTTAATTGAATCTTTGCAACAAGCTGTTTATATTACGTCGTGCACGGAACATACATAAACTTTTATGAAGAAATTTGTCAATGGTTTTGATGATAGTTGATTTAATCAATGGTTTTGATGATAGTTGATTTAACACCCTTAAAATCCTGAAGAGACATGTATAGGTATCATCCATGGTTCTCAATCCTTTTTAAGGGATGTTATTGGAACTGAAATGCTACATAACCTTTATTCATATCATTCTTATTTTTTAATGTTCCATTAATTTGCATATTTTGATCATGGTGGTGGTTTCTATCCAAAAATTCCATTAAGAGGGCGTAAAAAGAATTATTCGCCCCTCGCATTTTATACAAGTAAGAAAGAAAAAACAAACAATTATAGAATTACGACAAGTATTTTTGTCCTATTTTAAAGTATGCTAATAAGATTTTTGGATGAAAACTGTATTATTTATAAGATGTATTAAATAATGAAATGTTAAAAACACTAATGCGATGCAAAAAAGGTTTGTGACATAAATAAATCCAGCTTTTTCTAGTACTGAATTGGATAAGTAACATCCTATTTATATTATGTCTAGTAAAACAAAAATGTGCAGATCAAGTGGTGAGCTTTTAAGTTGAAAAATTTCAATGATTTCAATAAACATACCGCACCATTCTTTAATAAATCCCAATTTTTTCTAGTATTGAATTTTGATGGCTCCTGAGTTGTTCAGCATAGAAACTCTTCAATCAGGAATAAAGAAGCATTATGATCACAAGGTTGATGTCTAGAGTTGCTCAACGATTCAGTGGGAACTGCTCACCAACAGCACACCCTTCAAAGGCAGGATCAATATCATTGTGGCATATGCAGGACATACATTGATAATATTCCTGCAGAAAGTGAACCTCTCCTGCAGTCTTGTTGGGCAGAATAATCAGCAGATTGACCAGAATTCCTGCAAATCACCATTTTGCTATAAAACTTCCCCCACAACGTCCTACACGTGAACAACACATCATTAACTTCACCAAGTTTTTTGGAGGTAAAATCTCCAAGAAACAAAGAAGAGACTGAAGATTCTCCAGCCACAGATCGATGGCCAGGTCTGAAGAACGAAGAAAAAGCCGAGGAGTCTGTGTTTCAGAATCCTGCAATGTTTTGCTTGCTGTCTATGTAGCTAGTCTTAGTAAATATTATTCTCAGTCAAGATAGTATAAATCAATTTTGTTGTGAGCCATGCATTGTACAGAAACAGAAAGCTACAAAACTGATCTAAAGGAAGAATAGAATAAATGAAAAGGCATATTTGTTACACTAAAGTGAAATGTTTAAGACTACAGTGTATTTAACACTCCATATTTGAAGCCATGAATAAAATATAGCAATAAAGTGTATTTAACACTCCATATTTGAAGCCATGAATAAAATATAGCAATAAAAAATAATTAGCAAGTATAAGCACACTCAAGTTGAATCAATCAGTCAGGTTCCTTACAAGAAAAAAAATTATATAAAGAAATAAATCTTCAAAATGTTAAATGTTTTATTAACTTATTTATAAAACCGTGGAATGCACGAGGAAAACAAGAAAGAAATATATTACAATTAAGGGTGTGTTTGATTAGAATGAAAAATATCTCCTAGAAAAGAAAATGTTTTCCTCTTTCGAGGAAAATAAAAATCTACCATCCCTCAAAGGAAGTGTTTTCCTCAAAAACAAGGAAAATTAGACTTATTTTCAAACGTTGGAAAATAATTTCCTTGGAAAAAAATGGCAATCAAACACTTCAAAAGTTGGAATTTAGATTAAAAAAAGGCTATTTTCCAATCAAACACACCCTAAGAGTAAAAACGTTAAACAAAAATAGGGTGTTGAAAGGTTTGGTTGCCTAGTGGAATCACATTTTAATTTATCTTAAGCGCAATGTTTTTGAATAAAAAAAAAATGCATGGCACATGAAGAATTTAGAGAGTAATTATTATATCCAAAAATTTTATTCTCTGTTTTAAAAATACATAATCATAATTATGTGGAGAAGGATGCGGCTTATATGAGGTTGGCAGAAGAGAGGTTTTACAATGGTTCCCATTCACGTGACTCAAAAGGACTGCCGGATGTGGTATCACAGTTGTTTCCGAAGAAAATGAAGTCAGAGTTCAAATTTCTGGTGTTGGCTCCAGTGGACAGAGACCCCTATTGGTTAAACATTTTGTCAGTGTATGGCTGCGGGTCGAAGAATATGTCATATAACAGTTCAAGTTTGATGACTCTGGTCATAAACTGGCTGAGGATTGGGCCTAGTGATCCAGATAGATATAAGATTCCCATGCAATGTCGATTACCAATGACCGAGAAGGATATTAATACTTGGAGGAACTTGCTAGAGGAAGATTTTTTGAAGAAGAATCAGGGGTTCGTTGAGGAGTTGTCTTTTATGGCGAAGTCGAAACAGAAGGCTGACTCAGGCACTCGGCTCATTTTGGTTTCAGTATCCGAGTTAGGTGTATTTGCTGCTAAAACTGCAGCAGAGGGATGGGCTCTTGAGAGTTTGTCAAAGCTCAAGTACCTTTGTTATGTTTCTGGATGAGTGTTAGGTGTCCTACCTGTTAAGACAGGATGCACGATTTTTCTTTGCAACATCCAATTTTTATTATGCTTAGTTCAACAAGTGTGAATCGCGTGCATCAACTTTTAGAAAGAATTTTGTCGATGATTTCCATAAATAGATCATACAATTCATCAATGAATTCAACTTTTTCTCATAGTGAACTCNCTTTGCAACATCCAATTTTTATTATGCTTAGTTCAACAAGTGTGAATCGCGTGCATCAACTTTTAGAAAGAATTTTGTCGATGATTTCCATAAATAGATCATACAATTCATCAATGAATTCAACTTTTTCTCATAGTGAACTCTAAAAGTAACATCAACTATAACAAAATCTCGTGCACATCACAAGCATTGGATCTTAAGAAGAAAATTTTCAATTACTTTGATAAACATACCACACTACTTCAATAAATCCCAGTTTTTTCCCCACCCTCACTCCCTTTTCGTCTCACACAAGAACACAAACAAATAGGTTTTGATATCGTCCATTATTTTTTTTCATAATAAAAATATTATTATTTAAATGGAGTTAACGGAAGGAGGAAAAGTTATATTATTTTATTTGATTGTTAGGTAAGTCATGAGTAACACATGTATGTGAATTTTCTCTATTAATTGTATAACAAGAGATATACGTATAGCAAAAAATGTTGAATAAAAATATTACGAATTACAACCATTTCATAAATGTGGTGAGTAGCTTCAAATAAGTGGTGGATCTATTTCGCAAATTTTTTCACATTTGATTTTTAGACAAGTGAATCCTATAAAACTGTTAGAAAAATGAGTAACACATATGTTCCTATATTTTCTTGATTACTTATTGAACAATAACAATGATATATGCGTATATAAAACTTATAATACAAGGCTATAAAAGGCACTATGGAACCAAAAATGATGATAATCATGGAATTCAAGAGAGGTGGGACGCTCCAAAAGTTCTCGTGGAGTACTCGTCCAAATTTCCCATGACTAAGGCTTTCCATGAAGTTTTAATTGGCAATTTCCCGAGCAATGGAGTATCAGCATCATAAAAAGAATCATCCACTGCTATATGAAGCCCCACAATCTACTTCTCACTGAAGATAAAAAGAAAATTAATCTAGCTGAATTAGTTTTATCTACGGAGGAGAAACAAAAAGAAATGACAGTAGTGGCCGGGACATACCGATGGATGGATCGATCCGGGGTTGTTCTGCATGGAAATTCTTCAATTGGGAGTAAAGAAGCATTACGATCACAAGGTTGATGTCTAGAGTTCCTCTATAGTTCTGTGGGAACTGCTCACCAACAGTCACTCTTCAAAGGCAGGAGCAGTATCATGGGCAACAATGAACCAAAGGCGTTGATAACATTAATCCTGCTGAAATTGTTGCTCTCTACAGTCTCTTTGGCCAGAAAATCCAGTATATATCGGCCAGAATTCTACATTACAACTTACCTTTAGTTCAGAGCTTTCAAATAGGAGAGTAATATGCACGTGATTTGCACATGATGGACTTAGAGAGAAACAGTCTCCTTCCTAAGCTTAATAAAATGTCATTTTTTTTCTTTACAATTGTAAAGGGATTCAAGTTGTTACCCCACACATTTTATCATTGAGTGTTGTAACATTTTTGTTGTAAGTTAATTAAATCTTTGCAATATAAAGAATTAACCTGTAGAGCTCATGCATTAGCTTTTAAGAACAAAATTGCTCAATGTTTTCCATAAACATACCGCACTATTTGGCAACAAATCCAATTTTTTAGTAGTGATCTGAACAGAAATTAACCAAGTAAACTAATTAATGAGAATTTTAGTAGAAAGTGATGGTGTGAAGTTTTATTTTATTCATTGAATAATCACACTTTATATGTAGTACAAGGCTCCTAACACCCGGCATCGGCAAACACTACATGTAATAAAGGAATTAAGCAATATAGTGATGAACATCCAAATTAAGGAAAGCTAAATATGAGCCAAATAATCCCATGATCTTTGGCCTGGGTTTATTCTTGATTTATATTATGTGAAGTAGTTGCATGATTGTAATTATTTGAATTTATATCCCTTAACAATTTATGTAAACAAAATTATAAATGAAATCATATAAAAATATTGTTATTACAATGGAGCCAAAAGGAAGGGGGAAATTCTATAGTACGTATTTAATTGTTAGATAAGTGAGTAACACGAATATGCAAATTTTTTACAAATGTTGAATAAAAATTAAGTATCGCAAGTGTTTTCATAGGTGTAGTGAGTATTGTCAAATATGCAGTGAGTGTATTTCAACCCAAATTGACGATGATGTTAGGCTGCTGCATTCCCTTCCAGGCGCCAAGGAGCTGAATCCTAAAACAGTTTCTTTAGCTGATGTTTTCAATTTCAACTGTAAGTTCACTGATAGAATAAGAAGAATCAAGATCCCTCCCCCTCCTGCATATGAGAAGAAGAAGGTTACTGAAGATGTGACAGACGGTATGCCATTGATAACTATATTGTGCGAATCATGAGAAGTAGGAAAGTCTTGGGCTATCAGCAGTTGGTTATGGATGTGTTGATCAATTGGGGCACATGTTCAAAGCCCGATGTTAAATCAATTAGGACTATGTCGAGGCGGACAAAGATAATCCAAACTTGTTCAAATACTGTGCTTGATTTGAATCAGATGATAAATTTGGTATCTCAAATGCCACTGAGAATTAGCGCAACGGGACTTGCACATTGGTGAAGCTCAACCTAGAATGGTGTTAATCGAGTAACTTCTGATTGATTTTATACAATGTTAAAATTACAACAAATATTTAACAATTATAGATACGATCATCCATGAGCCCTATGTATTGGTGCACCTATATCACCAATATGGGTTTCTAGTATTGCAATTGTGGATAGTTTAACCATTGAGTGCACTATTCAGCAACTGGCAACTATGGTTACATAAATTGATGAATTAGATGCAGTAGAGATTATTGTGGGGGCAAGATCTTTTTCAAGATTTGGGAATTTTTTTGCACCATAGAGAACAATACAATTAGATTTGTTGACACATATAATCGTGCGAAGTTGAATGAATAATCACTTTTGGGGGGCAGAAACTAGCCACTAAGTTGAACTCATCCACTAAAGCCCTAGACTCCATCAGTTTTTTTGGCGAAATTCAATCGTTTAAGCTATCAAATTGAATCTTTCATTATTGACATGGAAATTGATTTTTGTATACTCATTTCTTTGTTTTATTTATTGGGAGATATTATTTAGACTAGTTTCCTAGAATTTGTCTTTATTTTGAATACTCAGCTATGGTTTCTTATTTTCCTTTGAAACAAAGAATTAGGGTTCATTGTTACTTAGCATGTTGGCACCCATTTTTGGGAAATGATAAATTTTAAAATAGTGATTGATGGATGAATGTGTGGTTGAAAAGTAATTAAAAGTTTTAGATTTATATGTAATATTATTTTATTTAGAGAATATGTGGTTATAATTAAGAAAGAGAAAAATTTATAAAAATATTAATGGATGTCAAACACCCTCTTAGACGTTGATTATTGAAAATTGAGAGTATCTCAATCTGATTTTCTAGTATTTGTGGTGAACCAATGAATATTTGATGGACTAATACTCTGTATTCAATTGAATCAACGAGTCTTTGTACCACCGTGCAATATATATTATGCCACGTGTGGAACACATGCACAAACTTTTATGAATAAATTTGTGAATGGTTTTGATGATAGTTGATTTAACACCCTTAAAATCCTGAAGAGACGTATGTAGTATCATCATGGTTCTCAATCCTTTTCAAGAGATGTTGGAACTGAAAGAAATCATAATTCTAGAAAATATTTGGCAACAGAAGTAGTTAAATAAAAAGGAAATACATATTTGAGATTCTGGTCTTTAGGCAAACAATAACGTTTAACGTTTTGCTACAGGGAAAGACTTCATTTGCATGAGTGCCAGAACTTCAGAAGAATCATCTGAGTCCGAATCTAAAAGTTTTGATGCATTTATGAAGAATCTTGACACTGAACCCCACAGAACAAGATCAGCAAGAAGCATCACCTTTCATTCACCTGCTCCAATTTTTTCAACATAAGATTTTAGTCAAAAAAAAGAAAAGATTTTGTTTTGTCTTCAATACAATGGATATTTTAGTCATCGATCATAAAGTAAACAAATCGACACTACATTTTTTCATAAAAATGCACCACATTTTAATTTCATGTCAGGACGTCCATAACCTTTACTCATTTTCACACTTATATCGACTTTTTTCATATCATTCTTATTTTCAACATTCCATTAATTAGCATGTTCATAGTGATGGTTTCCATTCAAAAATTTCGTTAAGAGGGGGTAAAAAGAGTTATTCTCCCCTCGTATTTTAAAATAATTAAAAAAACTATAGAATTGCGATAAATATTTTTGTCCCTCATTTTAAAGCACGCTAACAAAATTTTTGGACAAAAATTGTCATTATGTATCAATTGAATAGGACAGATGAGTTACAAAATATGAGGGAAAATTATTTTGAGAATGTGAATTAAGTTAATTAAATCTTTGCAACGTCCAATTTTTATTATATCTAGTACAATGAACTCACATGCAAAGCACGTGCATCAACTTGTAAGAAGATATTTGTCGATGATTTTGATGAACAGACAATAAATCCAATCTTTTCTAGTAGTGAATTAGATAAGTAACACCCTATTTATACTATGTCTAGTTCAACAAAATCATGTGCAGATCGCGTGTATCAGCTTTTAAGTTGAAATTTCGATGATTTTAATAAACATACAACACTATTCTTTAATAAATCCCAATTTTTCCATATATTGATATTAAAAAATAATCACACACAAATAATGTTAGAAAAAAAGAAAATGAGAAGAAAAGTATGAAACTGAGAGCCCTAAATTTCCTTTAGTTAGGGCAGTACCTTTGTTCTTATTAGTTTGTCAACTTTATTACATTTCAATAGAAAACCCTATTTATAAGGTTACAAATAATATAAAAGGAACTATTGTGTAACAATCTCCATACAATTGATAATAATATTACGATTAATGTCCCTCAAACTCAATATAGTGATGTAGAAATCAAATTGAGTTTGAAAATTAGATTGATCCTAGCCAATAGTATCTACCAAGGCTGATTGGATGCACTGGATGGTTCCTGATTTATTCAGCATAGAAACTCTTCAATTGGGAGTAAATTAAGAAGAATTATGAGTACAAGGTTGATGTCTAGAGCTTCTCCATGATTCTGTGGGAACTGCTCTGAAGCACGCCCTTCAAAGGCCGGAGAAATATCACGGTGGCATATTAGGCAATGCATAGATAACATTCTGCAGAAAGTGAGCTTCTCCTACAGTCTATACATATTAACTAAACTTTAAGCTTAATTTGAAAGCGGTTTTGTTATAATGGGAAAATAATCTTGCTTTAAGTGGAAATCTATTCTCCATTGCTATTTAGTAGTTTGCAACTTAGTATTCTCCCAGTCGTATGATTTTATTGTGTTTTTCTTGTTGGATATGAACACAGGTTCATATTGTTAATGTTTACTGTCTTTGCTTTCTCATGCAGTTGTTGGATTGGATTTTAGTACATCTGATGCATCTGTTATATTTTTGGAATAGATTAGCTGTCATTTTATTTTATATCTTTGGTTATGCTAATTAATTTATTTCTTCTTCTTTTAGTTATTCTGGGATTATTTTTAGGCGATGTAATGTATGATGGTGTATTTGATTCGTCTTTTGAGAGTGATTGTGATCTTCGTATAACAGGTGAGCTATAAATTAAAGGCGGCTTTTTTTCTGTATTATTGTCCGTGGTTCATAAATTGCCTTTTTTCCCCCCTTTAGGTTTTAAGGCCTCACAAGAAATCATATGTTAGAGAATAGTACAAGCGTGACAACAAATATTTTACAGAAAATTCCTACTGAACTGTATGTGTTACCTTTGCAAAAAAATTGTGTTTTTTGTGGAGCAAAATAATTTCTAAAGGAAAGTAATGGTTTTTGTTGTTCGGATGAAACTATTAAAGTACAATCCAATGAAGTACCTCCAGACATGCATCATTTATTTACATCTACATGTGATGAATCAATTGAATTCAGAATATATGTTCGAAGTTACATTTGAAATTTCTCCGGTACATTGTTTGGGAAAACAAAAAGGAGTTGAGTTAGAGAAGGTAGAAGAATCCAAAGGACTTAAACAGCATAGAATATATCGAATTAATGGCTTATATGAGAGAAAACTGACTTGGAGAAGGAAGAAGAGCCAAAAGCTTTTGATATCATATTATTATTCGTCAAATTTATGTATAGAAATATGGATTTGTCGGTGGAACTTGGTAAAACTTTTATTTTCTAAGTTTTTGTTCACTTTCCATGTGATACTCAGTGAGAACCACAAAGGTTCTTGTATGGAAGGGACTAATGTGGATGTTGTTTTTGGGCAATATTTTTGTTTGATTATTATGAAGTTTCTGAGACTGCAGCATCATATGAATGCAATCCAGTTTGGTTGTGAAGATATGTTGACTACCATTTATGCTCTAATATGAATTATTACAATTAAATTATGACACAATTAAATTCTTTGAGTGGAACCTAATTTATGCTTTCTTCTTTTTACATTGCAAGGCTTTGGACATTGACTTTTTTTTTTTTTTTTCTCTCTGTGAAAAACCAAGCTTCTGATTTTTTTTTGAAAAATATACATGAAAGATCAAAGAAGTTTTCACAAATTAACAAAAGAGAACTTCGAATTGATGCATTTGAGGCTGGAAGCTACAAATGGTACAATGCTTGAGAAAAAATGGTTCTGAAATATCTTTACGTGCTTGTTATGCAGATATTATTTGCATCTATATCGGATTCCTATTTATAGAAAAACCATTGGTCATTCATGCTTGACTTCGAGTTGAGATTTATTGCACTTCTTTTGGTTGAACTATGAGCTTAGCATTGCCCAAAAGTTGGAAACATGAAGTAGCCAATCAGTCTCCTTACTCTTCATGGGTACTTATTTAACATGGATGCAAAG
>CAIGRN010064069.1:0-17812 GCA_903798345.1 Fraxinus anomala
TTTATTTTTTTATCCCTTATCATTTGGTCACAAAAAGAGGGAGTAGATATTTTAACTAGGAGTAGATATTCTTGCTTTCACAGGATGAATATGTTTTTATTTTTATCTACTTACTTGATGTATAACTTTTGATTTGAATTCTTCTAAATTAAGTTTGATATTTTAGTAGTATCAATATGTTTTCGTGGTATGTTGGGTTTCATTGATACTATGTCTAGTTTAGCTTGGGATATAAGATTGAAAAATATGTTTTCTAAGTTACAGTTGCATAAATGACACTTACAATTGAACTGTTTGAACTGAGATTATTATTGATCCCGTTTTTCACACATTTTACACTGATATTTGAGTTGTCTATTTCAGGAAATAGGTANAATATGTTTTCTAAGTTACAGTTGCATAAATGACACTTACAATTGAACTGTTTGCACTGAGATTATTATTGATCCCGTTTTCCACACATTTTACACTGATATTTGAGTTGTCTATTTCAGGAAATAGGTACTGCAGTTTTTCGTTCAAGACAGTTGTTAGTTGTAGGTTGTCTCACTTTTTGAGTCTGTAATTTTTATTTGATTATTGCCTTGATATAGATTATTGTTTTGTCACAAAATGTCAAATAGGGAGTTTGTTAGGTTTTATTTGATTTATGTAATTGGCAAATTCTGTAGAGAAAAAGACTTAATTGGATAAGTTGTAAAAGTTCAAGGTATAATGTGCAATTTGTTCAAAAGTTAGTTAGTAGGTTTAGGGTTTCAAGTTTGGATCAAGGAGGAAAATGGCGTGAATTTTCGCTGGAATGTCACCAAGGATTGGCTTAAGCTACAAAAACAGAAACATTGTCGCTAGATTGTCGCCCCTCTTTCACTCGAGCGACAGTGCTGTCCGAAAAATTTTTATTTCGCTATTTCAAGGGTTTTTACCCGATCCATTTGTTTTTTGATCTACATATAAATAACAGAATTCACATGCATGGTTTTCCAGGGTTGATTATTGAGACAAAAATTCTAGAGAGTGAATCATTCACACTATTACTTTCAACCTTCATCTTGTGTAAGATCTTTTGAGAGAAAAATATTAGATCCAAATCCAAATATCAAAAACTATACTTCCGACACATCTGTTGGAGGTGTTGAAGATCGAGAAAAGCGACTGGAGTTCCAGTTTGTGAAGAACGGGTTGTTCTTCGTGATCTACAGAAGGCGATTCCACCAAACTAGGGGCTGCTGCAGGATAGTGTAGTTCCAGGAAAGCGTTGGTTATTGCAGCTGGAATTAGTGCAAGGGAGTACAGAATTTAGGAGAGCCGTCGAATTGCAATCAGTAGATCAGATAGTACATGTCATCGTCTAGTCTGGTAGACTGTAAGTCTTGAATCGTTTATAGTGGATTGACCGGCAAAGCGCCTGGAGTTTTTCCCAGTTGGGTTTCTCCGTGATCATATAGTTATTCGTTTACTGGTTTATATTATGAATGTATGATCTAAGGATTAAATTGATTGCATGATTAATCATTTAGAGATAATTAATTGGTGACTTGTTGCTAATTAGTTAATGAGATTTTAATTTCGCATATTACACCTATTCACCCCCATCTAGGTGTGTTAGCACTACAACAAAAATAGTTATTTGCAACACTAAAAATGCAATATTTGTTGATAAATGTTGTTAAAAGGGTCTTTTGGCAATATTTTAATAAGTGAATGTTGTCATTTATATTAATAAATACCTTTTGCAACATTTTTTAGAAGAATGTTGTGATAGACCCCCTTTTTTGCAACATTTATTGAATGTTGCAGAATGTTTCACCTTTCACACCGTTTGACAAACGTTACGAAATGTGAGACCTTTTACGAAATGTGAGACCTTTCGCAAACGAAAGGTCTACTTTGCAACGTTTAACAAATGCTGCAAAGGTCTCACTTTCCCTATATTTATTGTCATTCCTCTCCAACTCACGTCTCTGTTCATTCTCTCCAACCCGCCACCTCCACCTTCCGGCACGATGCCAACCGGACCACCAAACCTCCCAACAACAACCAACCACAACCACCAACAGCCTCAACATCACCTTATCTCACACAATCGTGAGTACCGAATTTTTCGCACGAACCCTTAACTGCAGCAAAAAATTAATTGCGTTCTGAATGAAATTGAGGAAGACCCATGGTTGGGCTGGGTACACCATGTGGAGGGGAAGGCAGCCCAGGTGGTCCGCGACCATGGGTCAATCAGACGGTATCAGAATTTTGGAACTTCGACTTTAATCACCACTTCAATACTACGATTTCTTTTATTTATTTATTTTTGCTTCTTTGGTTGAGTTTTGTTATAGAAATTTCGTTTTGTTTCTTGTTCAGTGGTACGAGATCAAAGCCGTGACGTTGAGTGTTGTAAAGTGCAAAGTTGCTAGTGGCGCTTCGTCTGCTCTGGTATTTTCCTTAAAATTCGCCATATAAGTTTATATCTTGATTATCTAGAGTCGTACGTATGTATGTTACTATATACCTTTGGAACAAATTTCTGGGAAATCAGCGCATAAGATAAGGCCAGCAGTGTCTACGAGAGTGTTATCAGAAGAGGTAAAATGACTTCTTTGGGTTTGATGTGTAAAATCTGTTGATTCCATTGCGATCAAGACTATAAAATGTGTTATATATTGTTTTTGTGTGGTGAAACTTGAATGGGATGTTTGATTGGAATGTATTTAAATCATATTTAATGGCATGGTTTAGCTAAGAATAAAATTTTGTGCTTCTTGTTCTTTCTATTGTCTACTTGTGATTGATAATCATGAGCTACAAATTGGCAACATGGTTGATTGATGGTTAAGTTCGTACCAACTTGAAACTGGGTTTTATAATAATCATTTATGGAAAATGGAGCCAAATACAATGTGGCTTTACACTGACAAAGGTTTTGGTCTTGATAGGAAAAATGCAGTAGTCGATACACATTCTATTGGCTTGAGAAGTGATGAAAGAGCTGAATAGAGGAAAAAGGTAAATCCATTAAATCTTACCTTCTATTTTAGCTTTTACACGGATATAATGGTTATTTTGGATGTGTAGATCTATTCTCCAGTAGGCACATTTACATGTCAGTTCATAAAGAATTTGGAAGGAAAATCAATTGCCAGAGAGGCTGAAGATGCACAACTTAGTGTGAAAACAAAGGCATCTTCTATTTGGGTGAAAAAAGAGACTCCATATATGCATTTAACCTATATATAATAGAAGATTTAGTTCTAAAGAGGTAATCACGGTCTGTTTGAATAAGTTTGCTATTCACCTGGAGATTTAGTCTGTTTGAATAAATTGAGAGGGAGGGGGGAAATTTCCTCTTTTTGCAATTTTCTGTTAGTGACTATCTGTGCTCCTATACCACGTTAGCTTAGTTTACTTGGAATCTCGAAAATTAACATTTTTCTTTTGGATGATAAAGTTTGCTGAAGAATGGATGAGTAATGGTGCTAGCAAAAGATATGGCAGCTTGGCAGAGAACAGCTAATCGATACTTGGTCCAAGAGGATGCCAAAAGAGCTCCAAAGTTAGCATGCTGCTCGACAATAGCCCCACCAGTTATACCGGATGGAAAATTGAAGACATAATAATGGAAGGTAGTAGGAGAACTAGAAGCAGACATTTAGAGGGCAGTTAGGGTGGTTCATATTTTGGGTAGTTTGTGACTATTAACTTTTGTTTGGAGAGAGATGTAGACTTGGTGCTGGATTCCTCTAATTTTATTACATTTTGAAGCTCATTTTTATGAAGATGGTGTTGTATTACATTCTAATGTTCAAGTGTATGGATTCAAAATTTTGTAATGAAATTATCAATTTTATTCAAAATTTGTTCACAAAGATTCATTTTCAATTTTACTATTCAATTTACACAAAATGCTGTTAAAAAAAAGGCAACGTCAAACGTCTTTCGCAACGTTTAAAAAACGTTGTGGTAGAACTTGCGTTTTTCAATTGTCTCCCAAGGTACAACGGATAAAACTTGTGGTAGAACCACTTCAAATCACAACAATAGCGAACTCTAATGATATTATTCTTTCTACGAGAAAATGATTTTAGAATGAAATTTGGAGATTTTTGAAAGAGTTTTTTTATGCAAGACTCGATACCAATGATATATGATGCATAATGGACATCCAAGTGGTCCTATATATAGAAGAGGAGAAAAAGAGACATGTACCTTAAAGAAGGATCGCGACCCCTATTTGTCCTTCGCCATCGCTAGTGCGCCCCTAGAGCATTAAAAGCAGAAGGTCCGTCACTCGTCTAGCATTGGCTTATCGCTCGAATGACAGCTTTGTCACTCACTAGGCACTAGCCTGCCACTCAAGTGGGGGGTGTTAGTTGATTGACCTCTTCCCTCATCGTTTTTCTTCCAACTTTGGACCGTAATTTCTCTTTCATTTGAATTCGTTCTTAGATTTCAAATATATTACAACGATCAATTCGACGAATAGAATAAGTTAGTCTATTTATTTTTATAATTTGATTATCAGATCAAGTCCGAATATTTTGCTAAAGTTGACACAAAATCACTTTTCAAGTTTATACTTAACCAAAAAAAAGAAAAAAAAATATTTAAACCAAATTCCAACAATTTTCCACATGAATGGAAATTCAAATATGTTCATGTTATACGAAAATATGATGCATCGTAGAGATAGAGCAGAAAAATGCTGTATCGGGGTAAGGTAGCTTTCGGCTTTGAACCTTCCTTAATAAAATACTATCGGATTTACTTGCCTAATTGGTAAATGTAATGTAATTTCGTGAACCATTCAACCGTTGGTATAAATCAAGACAACAATACTTACATAGATATTTTTTCTAAATTGTTCATGGTTCATTTTGGCCCTGATTTATTCTTGGGTTTCATAAGTGTTTAAAAAATTTCAACTTCGAACATTTTTTGTTGAAGCAGCCCCACCTTACACTTATATAGGTGACCTCATATTAGGAGTATTATGCTCTCTTTACATAGGTGACCTCATATTATGTCTCTTAACTCCATTTCATGCTCCAAAATACGTCATTGTCACCAAGTTACTTAAGCTACAAAACAACACGAACAAACCCATTACAAACGCTCAAAAGTGCTCAAGAACAAACCAAGAACTATGTTTTAGAGGTGCTAGTTCAATGAGTGAAATACACTCATCACTTCCATATCAAAATATTTCGTTGACATTCTTTTGATCTTTAGTATTATTTCGTGACTATTGTCCATTATCAACATGTCATCTACATATAGACATATAATTACATAGACTTTTGGTGTATGTTTTATGTATACACACTTGTTACAATCGTTTATCTTAAACCCATTAGACAACATCATTTTGTCAAACTTTTGGTGCCATTGTTTAGGATGTTGTTTCAATCCATACAAGAACTTAACAAGTTTACAAACCTTGTATGTACGATTAATAGAGACGAGCCATTTGGGTTGTTCCATGTATATCTCATCTTCAAACTAACCATTAAGGAATGTCGTTTTTATATCCATTTGATGAATCTTAATGTTATGTAATGCCGCAATTGCAATTAACAACTTTATTGAAGTGATTCTAGTCACAGGGAGTAGGTATCAAAAAATTCGAGTCCTTTCTTTTATCTATATCCCTAGGAACTAATCTAGCCTTATATTTGTCATGGATCCATCCGATTTTAGTTTCTTCTTGAAAATTCATTTACATTGTAAAAGCTTATTTTCGGAGGTAAATCAGCCTTTTTCGGGAGATTAATTAACCAACTTCCAAGTATGGTTTTGCATTATATAATCTATCTCACTATTGATAGCTTCTTTCTAATATGGTGCTTCCGGTGTGGACATTGCATCATCGAAAGTCTTTAAATAATTTTCTACCATTTATGTTAGAAATCTAGGCCAAATGAAGTAGATGCTCTAGCCCTTTTACTTTATCTTTGTTTTTCCTTAGTTGAAGTGCCATTTGTAATTTCATGAGTTCTTTATTTGAACTTTTATTTTCCTTGTCATTACATAGAAAAACATTCTCGAATAATGATGTGTTTTACGATTTAATTATGGTTCATTCATGTACATATTAAATTTCAGATTTATGCACAAGGAAATGGTATGTACTATTATTATTGACATATCTAATAAATTTGCAATCAATCGTCTTATAGGACCGATTTTCATTTGTTCAGACATAAGTACTTCAACCTTAGCCAAACAACCCCACACTTTCAAGAGTTGATAGGACGAATGATGACATTTCCATAGTTTATGTAGAGTTTCTTCCTTTTTTTTAAAAAAAGATATCTTTTTTAAAAATGTTATTTGCTGAAAGAATAACTCATCCCCACAAGTTCTGGGATAAACCGGAACATATCAACATTGCATTCATCATCTATTTAAGAGTTCAATTTTTATATTCAGCAACCCTATTTGATTGAGCTGAGTAAGGTACTCTTATTTGATGAATGATTTCATGATCAGAATAATATTCTTCAAACGGTACCCTATATTCTCCACTTCTATCACTATGGATTTCTTTATTCTTTTACCAAGTTGATTCTCAACTTCCTTCTTATAATGTTTGAATGCATTTAAGGTTTCGTCTTTACTTTGTAGTAGAAAGACATAACAATATTTTATACAATTATTAATAAAAGTTATAAAGTATTTCATAATAGTTTTGGGTATTTTTATTTATAAAGTATTTCAAGCATATAAACAGAATTGAAATTTTTATTCATAATGCTTTTGGTACAATTGTAAGGAAGTTTATTTTGAATATTCTTTCACTAAGATAACCTTTATCAATATACACATCATTTTTGGTAAGTACGAACTTGTCCGATACAAAAACAAGTTTAAGATCATCTTTTCTAAGTATAGACCCCGAAACTAGGTTCTTGTGAATGTCCAGCACATGGAGGACATTATTGAGGACTAGTTTTTTCCTGGAAGTCATTTTCAATACGAGTTTTCAAGTCTTTCAACCATCGAACTGGCAGAGTTTTCCTTGAGCAATTGTCCTTCTTTCAATTCATGATAGTTTGAGAATATGGTCTTATCTGCACAAATATGGTGGTAGCACCAGTGTCGACCCACCAACCAACCGTGTTGCATTCAGAAACAACCGCAAATAAACGAATCTTTCAGAATCAAATACATTTGTTTGTGTAGTTTCTTCAGCTTTCGACATACGTTTGAACGATATCCGACTTTTTCACAATTGTAACAGTTGCCTTTAAACTTATTGACGTTCTTGGAGTTGTCTCTTCTTGGTACTTCCATGCATCTAAAGCAATAATCGATTCACGATTATTTTCTCCTTCTTGTACTGCAGGAGCGGTTTCTTTTAAGAATTTTGTCAAATTTAAAGTAGTAAGATTGAACATCTTTCATTGCCATCTTTTGAAATCTGTACCTCCAAACTTTTTTTACTTTTTTCCATGCGAGATATGAGAGTTTTGTATTGGTATAGCTAAAGGCAGAACCACATGATTTGTACCATTAGTTGTTTGGTTAGAAGTAACCGCAACGGTGTTCATTTCTATTACATAAATAGAAGTTCAACACATAAAATGACAAACAAGGAATAGTACAAGAATGTTTATTCCAAAGATAAAGAGAAATTATTTGTTTTCAACAAACAACCACAAAATTTTGTCTTAAAATTGTTAGTGATTTGTATAGTGAAAAGGGTTGTTTGTAAAGTGAAAGTTAATGGTTAAGTTTAATTCGCAGTAGCGTAACTAAACTCAATCTATATATAATAGAAATCGAAAGGAAATGAAAGATGAAAGAAATCTGAGGCAAATGATAAAACACTTTTGCCTTAACACAAAATTGTCCAGCAATTGTACTAACGGATTACGACACTTATCTCCAAAAATACAATGAATACAATTTGTGGCAGAAGTATTTTAAACCACAAACAACAGCAAACTCAAACGATTTTCCTTTCTCTACAAAAAAATGATTTTTGGAATGAAATTTGGAGAGTTTTTGATGTAAGATTCAATGCCAGTGATATATAGTACATAATGGATGTCCAAAGGGTCATATATATAGAAGAGGAAAGGAAGAGACACGCCCCAAAATTCAGCAACTTTCAAGAAGGGTCGCGACTCTATTTATTGCTCACATGTCACTAGCACACTGCTCGAGTGTCAAAAGCAGAAGCACCGTTGCTCGCCGACGCTAGCTTATTGCTCGAGCGACAGTTCTGCTAATCGCAAGGCGTTAGCCGCCGCTCGAGCGACGGTGTTAGTTGATTTTGGCCTTTTTTTCTCCTCGTTTTTCTTCCAATTTTGGATTGCAATTTCTTATTCATTCGAAATTGATTTTGAGATTTCAAATATACTACAAAGATCTACTCGATGAGCAGAACAAGTTAGTTTATTTATTTTTATAATTTGACTATCAAATCAGGTTCGAATATTTGGCCAAAATTGACACATAGTCACTTTTCACGTTTATACTTAATCAATTTTTTTTTTTCAAAATCAAATTCCAACAACTATTGCATATCAAGGTAAAAATAAATAAATAAATAAAATAACGTTGAAGATTAGATTCTGGTTAAGTTAGCTTGGTTCACTAGTGACTCAAAATGAATCTGTGAACATACTAACTTGGTGAGACATGTACTCACCAATGTAGATTTCATTGAGTATGTTTATTTGAGTTCACTGCTTCGACATAAAAATCATTTAAATAAATTAAGCATGCCGATTTAATTAAATAATAAATATTTAGTAAGTTTCTCACGTGTTTATCCCAAGACAGTTTTTAGAAAAAAGGTTGCAAGTGTCGATACTTGATAGTTCAGTTATTAACAAATCATGTGCAAAATTAAGAAGAAAAAAATCACGCGAGTGTCGAGCCTTGAGGTAGTGCTGTTGACGTAAATTTATTTATTTATTTTTTTTTTTTCATAATTTTAAAGTTTGTATCTTTTCGACATTGATGTCATTTTGAAGTAATCACGACATACTTCACAATATATACTTTAATCGAAATGAAAACTATCCACCAGTATGCAAGATATAATCGATCATATGTAGCTACTCCAAACTGTCAACATAAGGTTTTCCAAATTATCATTACCTTTTGTGACCTAAATTCAACACGTATCTCGAGGTCGTAAATATAATTTTAAGATATTGTTTTGAAGAGTTCATAACGTCTTCTTCAAAGTGGTACATAACATGGTAGAAAAGGAATTTCAAATATAGCTATCCAAAGTAGGCTTATTAAGGTCATTTCGTTGTCGTTCTCTTCTCCTCGTTGAACTTCAAGGATACAAAAAGAAAAATAACACAATTTTTTGAGGATGTCTGATGAAATGATTTTAAAGTTGTCTCGTGATGAATTGAAAAGCACAGCTTAATTAAAAATACAAATGACTATTTATAAGTTGATACAACTTGATTTACATGTCAAAAAAATAAAATAATACAATTTTTGGGGATGTTAGATGACATGTCTTTAAAATTGTCTAGTGATGAATTAGAAAAGCACATTGTAATTAAAAACGCATTTGTGAGACAACTCGATTTACATGCCCAGTAAGAGTGGGGAACATGGATTATTATTATTAAACTACACAAATAATTATCATCATTAAATTTTCAATATCAACTTCCTTTTGGCTATTGCTTTTCTTAGGTTATACTTCTTGCCAAACCTCACTATTGTTTGTACTTTATTCCTCTTCGTCTTTGCATGACCTTAACATTGCGTTTCTCTTCTATAGATTCAATCGACTCCATTTGACAAAAAATCTGTATCTATTGATCAAACGTATTTCTGCTTAATATCTACACCATGACCCTTGGTTCAGGAGGATCCAGTGTCGTGGGTCCGTATTCTTAGCTCTCGCTAAAAAAGTTGTATTTCATTTTTGAATCTGTTTTCTTCAATTTTTATGTATTTTTACTGTTAATATGCCTATTGGTCGTTTTCCTTTATGGGTTTTATTGCTTGTTTAGTTTGAGGAAATGATGATTATTATGCATTGACTGTGGATCTTTAAAAAGGAGTTTGTACATTTTAATCGGATTTTAATTTGGGTTCTTGCTGAAAAATCTGTACTATTTTATATGTTGAATTTTTGGGGAATTTCAACTGTAAGGAATTTACTTGTTAGCTGAGGCTCTTTTTGATGTGTTCACGTAGTATCAATATCAAGTAATCCCAGTTTGATCTTTTGAAACTTTTTGAAATTATCAAGTTATGGTTTAAGATAAATAATTTCATTGTCAACTTGGATTGGAAGAATGGAGGAGATATTTTTGTGTGCTTCTTTGACACCAGTACTCCTATTATTTAGGATTTTGGGTGCATAATATTTGATTCATTTTCAAAATGATCTGGGGAATTCAGCTTGGTGAATTTTGATTTAAAGAGGTGATCTGGTCAGTATACGACTTCAATTAAGCACTACTAGATAAAAATAAAACGTTTTAAACTAAGCACGGTTGTTGCTGAATATATTTTGATAATCAACTTGCATTTGCTTCCTGGCTGTTCTACTGCTTGGCATATGGAGTGCCATAAATTTAATTTAACTGTGAGATGTCTGATATTGATTAGCTCATTTCTTAGCCTATGTTTGGCTCATGTTTCCTCTTTTTATCCACACATTTTGAGTGACTTAGTAGTACTACGCACTTATTTATCACTCATTTCTATCTATCTATAATTTAGACCTTTTATAAATACTTTTCAGACATGCTTTTAGTTCTGTGAATTTTCCCCAGTTTTTCTTTGGCAAGGCGATTTGCAGTTAATATTGACACACCAGAGAATTTATTGTGTACCTTTCCTTTTCTCTTTTGGTTGGGAAAATGCATGTTTGATATCTTCTGTATGGATAGCTTTGATTTTGGATTTCTAACTGAGTGTGCTTGGGAATATAATTTGATGGAGTATTTATGCTACACCACCAACAAACAAAGCCTTATCTAAATGTATATACCTAATCTTAACCAAGGACCTGCCCTTACTTAATTTCTTGACAATGACATATTGTATGTGAGTATAAAGTGTATGAAGACATTTTATCTTCAAAATGTTTTATTTTCTATATAAAATGAGTATCCTCCTTTCCTTTGTGAGATGTTTCAAAATAATATGCACTTTGTTAAATGGTATCATTTTCAAGTTCTTTCTCAAACTACCTTTCTAAAAATGACATATTATCTTCAAATAAAGATCATTATCGTATCCGGTTTGAGACTTGAGGTCTAAAGTTTCACCTTATGTCATGCACCTAGAAAAGGGGTGGGGGAAAACTGAGAAAAGTATTAGTAATTGAAACTCCTCTTAAACCTTATGCTTGTAAAACTATGGCATCTTATATGAGAAGGTGTGAGTACTTCATTGGGATTTTTTTTGACTTTTCAATTTGTAAGTTTATAGAGGACGCCTTGATATTTTGTTTTTATATCTTCTCTCTCTCCCCAGGCATTATATCTATGCTCCTGTCTTCTTTATATATTGGACCAAACTTCAATATGGATTGTCAAATGTATATGTAGACTTTAGAGAATGTACTTAGCCCCTGTTTTGTAGATAAAATTCAGATATCAATTAAGTCAAAGTCAACAATTAATTTTAACCACACATTTCATCAACTTTTAACAAAATCTACTAAAAATATGATTTTAATCCTCATCAAACTGGGGCTTGGTACTGTAATTGTTCAAATTTCTTTTTAGTAATATCCAGATAATTTATTTTTTGTTTTCATGCATCTTTTGAGCTCTGTTCCCTTGTACCGGAAAATCTTTCACACTATGATTCAAGTCATCTGACTGACAGATGAAGTATGGAGTGACCTTTCTCTGGTTGCGATTTTTTTGACATTTTGTAGGAGATTAAAGCTTGATATCTATAAAAGAAAACCTTGAGCATTCTCAAGCTTTTTGGCATCCTTGCAGTCCCTCGGAATTTCCGATTGCTGGAGGAACTTGAACATGGAGAAAAGGGGATTGGAGATGGTACAGTAAGTTATGGAATGGATGATGGAGACGACCTTTACATGCGATCCTGGACTGGCACCATAATAGGTCCTCATAACGTGAGCATCTTCTCTACTCGGTTTTACTTGTTTGAGTTCAGTGCTAACTCCTTTGAAGCATCGATGGTATGGGTGAATCAGTGGTGTCAACTCTATATTATTTGGAGGTTCTAATTAGTATTTTATTTGAACTAGTATCCCTATCTTGTTATTTCCTTCCAAGGCTTTTGGCCTGGGAATGAAAGATGAAATTCATGACTAGTATATTATAAACACATAAATTTAGTATTCCACTCTTCGGTTCCTGTACTTTTTAAGCCACATTACATTTTTCATTTTCACTATGTGTTCAGATGTTGCTCAAATAATCTTTCTTTTGGTGAATAACAAATAGGATTATGAATATGGCAAATTTTCTTGAAGAAGTTTTTATTATGACCAGTTCTATCTATTTGGCTAGGAACAATAGTTAACTCTGATGGGCAAATATTATTGTGACTGTTTGTGTCACTGCAGATTCTACTGAATTTGATTGGTTCTATCAGACAATGGCTTAGCCAAGCTGAATCACCTGTCAGACAGATGCATGCCTTTTTGTAATGCTAATACTAATGCTGTCATAGGAGTCTTGCACGTTTCTCCATGGCGCTATTGTTTAAAAATTTATTGGGTTCTGCTGGCTTGACATTATTATCCTATACGAAGTTTAAATACTCATATTGCCCTTCTACTCTGGTCGTTAGAGCTTGTAATGTAGTTTTGGTGCACAATTGAATTCTTATTATGTATTGTGTATTATTGTATTATTCATTAATGAACTGCAGGTACCATTCCATTATTCTTTTACAATTTTGTTTATTCATCTTTTACGATAATTCTTCCTTGATGAAATGGCTTAAGTGCACTAGAATATTCCTTTCAGTCCGTACATGAAGGACGAATATATCAGTTGAAGTTATTCTGTGACAAAGATTATCCAGAGAAGCCACCAAGTGTTCGTTTCCATTCTCGGATTAACATGACTTGCATCAACCATGAAACTGGAGAGGTATGAAACAATTATCCTGTATAAGTTGGGCTTGTAATATCTTGTTTATAAGCTGTTATTACTTATTACTGCATTCTTGTATGTGGTAAAATAGAACAATGTGTTGCTCATGCCCACAAAGTTAAATATCTTAGTGTGTACACACTACTGTATGATTTAGTATTAATGTGTATGTGGCAGGTTTTCTATCTGGTTATTTTCCTTCTCCTTTCGTCGAAAGGTTGTGGCCTGCAGGCATTGGGCTGCTTTGACTTCAATAAAGACTGTTATTTCGTATTAAAATCCCTTCTTTTTTCTTTTCTTTTTTTAATTCGACTCTATTTTTCCGAAAATATTCTAAAATTCGATTGGTTAACAAGGAATTCTTGATTTTTTCCCCATTTTTTGATCTTTGTGGTAAGTTAAATTTAGGAAATCAATGTTTATAATTGAGTGTGTTGATATGAAAGACGTCTTGATAATATGAATTGTATAATTCATATTCAGACCATTAACATTTCTTATTAATTGTGAATTATTTAGCCATTGTTTGATCCCCATTGTTTCAAAAATTCATTTTTTCAAAACTCATTTTTAAGCACACATTTTTCAATAAAATAATTTTATACATAAATCGAAAACTTTTTTTCATTTTTTAACCACATATCTTCCAAAAAGTCATTATTCCAAAATATATTTTTCCCCTAAATGGGGCTCAAACAGGGGCTTAGTATCTAACAATTAAAATAATTATAAAATAGAAAACATAACTTTGGTTAAGTATCTTCTTTATGCAAGTAAAACGTATAACATTTTATAGATTTCCATCAACCATCAAACTAAAATTTTCTATGATATGAATATACATATAGCTGACTCTTATAATCAGTTTCTTTATGAATTTAGATTTGTTGATTATTAAAGATATTAATTGTAATGTATTCATATACTTGAATTAACAACTGTTTCTTAATCTCATTTAGGATATATTACCTGCTGTAAAAAATGAAATGCCATGCATCCTCAAATTTATAGTTCTAGTCCGTGCAAAAGAAATGCTTCAACCGTTGATTCACATTTTACCTTTTCATTTTTATAGTTAATCAACTACCATATAAATAATCAGAAATGAACTAAACCCTCGACCCTGTAAAACCAAGGAAAATTGCAAATTATGCATGAATAAACTCTAAATATAGTTGACGTGAAGAACTGTGTAAAATTTTCAATTTCAACTTAATAACCTATTAGAATGACATGGGTTACTGAAGATGTTCTTTATTAGCATAAATTCTTAAAGATTGTTAACTTATAGGATAATATATAGGTGTAGGCGATGTATATTGTAGTATGGGAATGAACTTTGCAACTAGATATAGTATTTATCTTCCTTAGGATGGATTACACTCCTAGGGGTAAGTTTTCTCTTGCACCAAACTTGACCTACCCACAAATTGTTTTGACAATGGTGGTATCTCTCTTGATGATCACCTCATTCAAGGCTCGAGTAAATGTACAGATAAAACCTCTAATCATGTTAAGTTGTGTGCCGGTCGTGGTGAGTTTCCATCATGGAGCTTACAAATTTGAGGTGTGTTTGAGCCACATTATTGTGGAAGAATGTATTTTAGAATAGTAGATTGATGGAAAATGTGATTGAAAAAGAAGGAAAAGTTATTGATGTGATGGAAAATATTATTTTATTGAAGAATGTGTGGTTGAAAATGATTAAAAAAATGAGAATGAAAATTTTAATGTATACCAAACAGAGGCTTAGAGTGTTTTAGTGCCTTGTTCTGAAGAAGCATATAGACAATGAAATGATGTTTCCAATTCTTAATTGGTATAGGTGGAATCAAAGAAGTTTCCACTTCTAGCAAATTGGCAACGAGAGTACACAATGGAAAACATACTGACACAACTGAAGAAAGAGATGGCGGCTCCACACAACCTTAAGCTGGTTCAGCCTCCCGAAGGAACCTATTTCTAGTTTAAAGATATATACAGGTCTTGTTGACTTCTAAAATTTGTGCTGAAAAGTAATGGTGAAACTTGAAAGCCACCCAAAAGCTCCTATCCACTAAGTTGCCTCATAAATATCTTTTTTCTGATCTACTCCCTTGTGAACAATGTTGTTCGGTTCTGTTTTATAAATGGGTTATCTTGTGTGTGCAAAACTGCAAATGATGAATATATATCTCATGGTCTTGCAGTTTCCGAATCTTGTCTTGTTTTCTGAGTTTCTTTGTTTCTTTATTGTTCCTTTGCATTAAAATGAGTTCAGGATTATACTTGGCTTTGAATGGATGGGTAAAATTACTTGATTCGGAGAACGGTGTTTTACTCTGCAGTTGATAAGATGTACTTTTGTCTGTTTTTAATTTTTTTAACTTTTCCCATTGTGGTGTCCTTTCTCCATGGTTTTTCTGAAAATGTTGCTAGTGCTATTGTTACTGTTATCTTGTGTGGCCTCTGGGGAATTGCCCGAAAAGCAATTTGTGAAATCACTGTTTTGTTGATAAATTGATAGGATTTTGTTTAGATCGAATTAGTTGACATATCTATCTACTCTTCTCTTAATTTAATAGCGTTTCATCCTTTTATTTTATCAAACAATTGATGGGCTAGTAAGCTTTTTATCCATAAGAGTTGAGATCAGTGATCTGATTCCTTTTCCCATTTGTATATATGCGAAGGCTAGGCTATATATTTTTGTACATCAAACTACAATAGGAAATATTTCTAAAATCCTCATCTCTTATGCCTTCTCCTTCCTCTATACGCCATGTATTTCTTCTAAGAGACATCATATTCTTTCATGTTATTTGTAGATCCCTGCTTTTCCATGCCTGAATTATGATATGTTTTGCATGTCACCTATTTACGTTATAGTAATGATATTCATAGTCAACGACTACAGTAGTTATCCTATGGGCTAACTTGTTATTTAAAACATTAATTTCTTGTAATTCTGTTACCTCAAATTACAAGATGTGAGTAAGGATGACTATTGAAGTCGTTGACTATGAATGACATTAGTTATGTTATATTAAGTGCAAACAATGTGAAGTAGGACAATTGCTAAGAAAATTCTTTGGGTAGTTTGCAAATTCTAAGAAATTTAGGGACTAAATTGATAAACATTAGCATAATCTTTACAAGAAGTATTGCAATTTTTTACAACTTTTAGGTAGCATTTTTTATTTTTCAAAGGGCAAAATAGTAATTTAGATTATGCTATTTGTACATCAATTGTGTACACTCATGTTGACACTTGATGTGTTGTCAAGAAATAAGTGAATGAAAAAATAGTTTTTTTTTTTTTTAATTGTTAACAACACATGGCATGATGTAAACAAAGGTGTAGATTATGATGTACACCAAACATGATTGATAGTAACTGTGTTATATGAAATTTTAGTGTTTGAGATATTATTTGGATTAGGATTTTATTTAAAATGGCCTCCTTTTTGGTAGTTTGATCGTATTGGTTAAGTAGAAATGTAGAATCCAGTTCAGGTTTGGCTGCAAAAACCAGAATTTTGAGCTAGCCCAAAAGTACTGCAGACCTCAGTCACTCTATATATAATTTCCCTAGACTCTAAATTTTAGTTCTTGGTTGATTTGGCAAAGTAGTTAAAATTTGAATTTATACTATAAAATTTTTCATATGGTAGTAATTTGAATTGTAACTTAGAAAAATCAGATTTTATATGTAGTACTTTATAATTAATTTCATCCCTTTCCCCAATCGAGACTTGAATCCAAGTTCTTGATTTGATAAAATTTCGCTATTATCATTTGACTCAGACCTTGATATCTATAATTTGAACCGTACAACTTCATACTCGTGGATGTCCCGCCTCGATTGGGAGGCGGGATGGTTTTAGGACAGGATTTGCCCTTCCACTTCAAGTGTTAGTATTTTAAAAAGATTCTAATTTTGTTTAAAATCACTTTAGTATTAACTTTTTTATGCCTAAACCTAAACTAATTATCCAAACTAGTTAAACCAACTCCTCAATTACTCTACAATTTACACGAGAGAGAGAGAGAGAGAGAGAGAGAGAGTGAGAGAGAGAGGTATTTCCCACTCGCCCAATTGCCTCCCTAGAGAAAGGATCGATTAAGCATTGTTGTTTAGTTTATGCTAAGTAACACATCAATTAATTGATGAATAAGTTCATGATAGGTTTTAGGAATTAAATAATTCATCAATAGATTAAGGGATAATTGCAGAAAAGGTTTCAAACCTTTCAATTTTTTGCACATTTTACCTTAACCTTTGATTTGTGTCAACGGAGGTCTCAAACATTTAATAAATATGCGACGGATGTCCATTTGGACGGATTCTATCCATTTGACCGTTAATCAATCTAAAAAGTCAAAATTATCAATTACTCTACAATTTACACGAGAGAGAGAGAGAGAGAGAGAGAGAGAGAGAGAGAGAGGTATTTCCCACTCGCCCAATTGCCTCCCTAGAGAAAGGATCGATTAAGCATTGCTGTTTAGTTTATGCTAAGTAACACATCAATTAATTGATGAATAAGTTCATGATATGTTTTAGGAATTAAATAATTCATCAATAGATTAAGGGATAATTGCAGAAAAGGTTTCAAACCTTTCAATTTTTTGCACATTTTACTTTAACCTTTGATTTGTGTCAACGGAGGTCTCAAACATTTAATAAATATGCGGCGGATGTCCATTTGGACGGATTCTATCCATTTGACCGTTAATCAACCTAAAAAGTCAAAATT
>CAIGRN010064073.1:0-30071 GCA_903798345.1 Fraxinus anomala
TGCACTAAGCACAAAAAATAAAATGAAAAACACAATAAAAATAAAACATATGCGTAGAACAGATAATGAAGTACTCATCTAGACAGTAAGGTCAGGACACAAAATTGAGCTCTGATACCAATTGAAAAATGCGTAGTTCGACCTTACATGCGGAATGATGCTAATTAAAGCAACAAGTCACTTTTAATTAGATTTTAGATGATTAAACATATAATCCAATTTTAGTCCTAAATTTGAATACCGCAGTTGTAATATGAAAAATCAATAAACAATGAACATCGTTATGATGACGGAGAAACCCAATTGGGAAAAAATTCGGGACAAAGTCAGTTACTTCCACTATAGACAATGTGGGTTACAGTTCAATTCCAAACTAGTTTCACTAGCTGTTGTAAACCCTGCAACTCTAAGATCTGCTGCTCATTCCAGTCTTGCGATCTACTACTGTAGATATTGTCCCGCAGCTTCTAATAAGTCTCACGTTCTTCTACACACGTCTCTTCCAAGTGGATATACAGGAATCACCTATTCCTATTCTTTTTGCTACGCTTGTAGTCCAACCTCTCTCAATCTCCAGAAACTTCTGAAATCCAACTCAGAAAGTAGTTTCTTATGACCAATAAGAAGTAGGTGGTGTTTTGGTGTAAGGAGCTGATATTTTTCCCAACCGATGGTTGTATGATCTCAAGAATCAAAATGATAGAATCAATGTAAGAATATCTTGGATCTTCAAAGGATAATAGGAAGAAGTACTATAATGAACAACCACACCAAAATTCATCCAATGGCTCGGGTATTTATAGGAGGGGAGAATTAGGTTGAATAGGCCAGAAATATCTGTTTAAAATCACAAACTAGGATTTTCGGATCGATCTGTCGCTTGAGCTAGAAGCTAGTGACAGGCGGGTGACACACTGTCGCTGGAACGAGAGCTCAGCGACAGTCGAGCAACAGGCATTCTGTTTTTGTCGCTCGAGCAGCTTTCAGGAAATAAGCTAGAGATAATGCGACGTCGTGTTTCTCCTCTTTCCGTGCTTGAACCCTAGACCTCATAACCTAATTTATACAAATTGCACCTAGGTCCTTGACTTTTACAATACGTTACAAATCAGTCATTTTATCTATAGAATCCCCAACACTAAAAACCTAACAACTCCCATTATCGAAATTTTTTCATCATTATCTCGTCCAGTAGTATAGCATTTATCCGATCAAGCCAGTTCTTCTACATACGTCTCTTCCAAGTGGATATCCAGGAATCACCTATTCCTGTTCTTTTTCATGCGCGTGTAGTCCAACCTCTCTCAATCTCCAGAAACTTCTGAAAGCCAACTCAGAAAGTAGTTTCTTATGACCAATAAGAAGTAGGTGGTGTTTTGGTTTAAGGAGCTGATATTTTTCCCAACCGATGGTTGTATGATCTCAAGAATCAAAATGATAGAATCAATGTAAGAATATCTTGGATCTTCAAAGGATAATAGAAAGAAGTACTATAATGAACAACCACACCAAAATTCATCCAATGGCTCGGGTATTTATAGGAGGGGAGAATTAGGTTGAATAGGCCAGAAACATCTGTTTAAAATCACAAACTAGGATTTTCGGATCGATCTGTCGCTTGAGCTAGAAGCTAGTGACAGGCGGGTGACACACTATCGCTGGAACGAGAGCTCAGCGACAGTCGAGCAACAGGCATTTTGTTTTTGTCGCTCGAGCAGCTTTCAGGAAATAAGCTAGAGATAATGCGGCGCCGTGTTTCTCCTCTTTCCGTGCTTGAACCCTAGACCTCATAACCTAATTTATACAAATTGCACCTAGGTCCTTGACTTTTACAATACGTTACAAATCAGTCATTTTATCTATAGAATCGCCAACACTAAAAACCTAACAACTCCCATTGTCGAAAATTTTTCACCATTATCTCGTCCAGCAGTATAGCATTTATCCGATCAAGCCAAGTAATTTTCACGCCACTTTACTTCAATTTTATGCAGAATAATAAAGGAAAGAGGATGAAGACATGAGTTTTTCTTACAAAATGCTTACATGTTAACTTTCGGGCCTCCCCATACTCTCTTCTCTTAAATATTTTCCCACTTATATAGAGTACAACTTTGAATAGTTATCTTATTACATGCGGAAACAATTTAGTAAGCTTTATACTTTTTGCGTACCCTCTGGAGTTATTATGACTAACATCGTTCACCAAGATCAAATCAAATTTAGAATTCTGGAAGAAATTTAGATCTCTAACTAAAGTGTCCTATTGTTACGATATGGCCTAGGCATTTAAGGAGCTCAACTCAAGAGAGTTGACTATTTAGATATACCTTTCCTCTTAAGAGAAAGTTGGACTTGTTGGTGAAATCTGTAGTCAAATCTCAATAGAACAACTACGACTTGATATACAAATTTGTTAAGTGCTAGACATGGGGCACTTGAAGGTGCTTAGTCAAGGGTTTTATATAATGTTGTCAATGCTTTCTTTCCTTCCCATATATTGGGAGAAACATATAGTGATTTGATACATTCAAACTGTTGTGAAAAGCAGATGATACCAGATTAATCCAATACCACTTCGTTGAAGAAAATAAGAGATTATAGATATAATATGAAGTAATTGATCACAAGAACAGAAAAACAAAGTAATTTGTAAATAATGAAGATTTTATTGTATTAATTATAAAGAAGTGCCAACTGTATATAAGGAATAAATAGGGAAAGTCCAAACGTATATAAGGAATAAATAGGGAAAGTCCAAACCTTCTTAATAGAGTTGTGGTTGAAATATAATGCAAGAAACACGGTCCAAAACGGAATAGAATAGAAAAAATCGTGCAAGGGCAAAACAGGTAGGGCAGAGCCTCGACACCACCCGTGGGGAGCCGAGGTGCCACGAAGCCATTTTTGGGTCCTTTACTCCGAAATCTTGATTTTCTTCATCCCAACATTTTTTTTAAATCCAACACAAATTCCTCCTCTCACTGGGCTTCCAAGTAAAATTTCAATTAGAATTTCCCAAGTAAATTTGAATAGGATTTCACAATAGCATTTCAAATAAAATTCTTCTTAATATATATACTTTAATTAAAACTCTCAATTATTTTCAACAAAAAATTTGAGTCCACCTAAATTCTAAAATTCTTCACATTGACACGAATTCAACTGCAATGAAAAAACTTAAAAAAATCTCTACCTGAAACAAATTCTACCACAATGAATAATCTTGAACTCAAAAACACAAACGAACTGGAAATATTCTCCTCATCTGCTACCCCAACTAGAGGCAAAAACAATCTAATGATCACCAAACAAAGCCGAGACAAGACTTATAATAGAATCTAGCTGAATGTATCAAAAAATAATTTTAGCTAGAATCAACACTCTTAATTGCATTCAAACCATCAACAAAATCAGCAGAATTGTACCTATGTTGAATCTTATGAGGAAAAAAATTGGTCGACTTCAGCAATTAAATACGATGACACCGCCGATGATAGTGGCAAAGATGGATTTACCCATATCTTCAAAATTCAACTTAGATGTATTCTTATATCAATCAAGCGAGTACTACTCATATCTTTACATGCCACTGAGAGAATCTTGTATTGCAATCTAATAATGGAATATCATACTTCATTGTTACCATCATGAAAAACATCAATCTTCCCAAGAATTTCAACACCAAAAGCTCTGATATTAGTTTGTTGTGAAAATCAAATGATAAAGGATTAATCCAATACCATTTTATTGAAAAAAAAAAATTATAGCCACAATATGAAGTAATTGATCACAAGAACGCAATAACAAAGTAATTGGAGACACCGGAGATTTTATTATAATATGGAGAAATAATATAAATATTATGTATTTACAATATTTCTAACTTCTTACTAAAGCATAATGAAAAGCCAACAATATTTAAGAAATAAGTATGAGACGTTCAAACCCTCGTAATGAATTGTAGTTAAAATAAAATGCAATAACGGAGTAGAACACAAAAATTGCATTGGGACAAACAGGTAGGGTAGCGCCTCAACGACACTCGTGTGGCGTCACGACGCCCACCGTCGGGTCATTTACTCCAAAATCTTGATTTTCTTTATCCCAGTATTTTCTTCAAGTCCAACATAAATTCTTACTGCCAATGGGCTTCCAAATAAAACTTTAATTAGAATTCGCTAAGTAAACTTGAATAGGGTTTCACAATAGCATTCCAAATAGAATTCTTCTTAATGTGCACTTTAATTAGAACTCTCAATTATCTTTAACAAAGAATTCAGGCACTTCCAAATTCTAACACAAATAATATCATTTCCAAAACTCAGAAAACATAAAGCTTTGTTTGAGTCCTATTTTTTGGGAGAATAGATTTTGTAATAGTAATTTTTAGAAGAATGTATGGTTAAAAAGTAAAGAAAAGTTTTAGATTTAGGTGCAAAATTAATTTATTGCAAGAATGTGTAATTGAAAACGAGTTTAAGGAAAAATGACTTTTTTTAGAACGGAGCTCATATAGGGGCTAAATAACTATCACGACACTAAGCTAGACGTTGTATAGGTGAACCTGAAAATAGATGGGCACACATGAACAAGACAAAAAAATGAAGAGGAAACGATAACTTCGTCTTATCCACTATTAGATTATTTAGATGACGAAATTACACAGCCTTACACATTCTTGCCAAGGATTTATATCCTTCACAAGCTGAGTGACTGAGTTTTAAGCGAAACTCGTTCTTCAGGAGGTATAATTGTATTTTATATACTTATTTTAGCCTTGAAAGAGTGATAATTTGTAATTTTTTTGGATGAAATATAGCCTAATTTATTATATATTTCGGTTAATAGGTGAAAGTCAATGATCGGAAGTGGAATTGAAAGAAACAAGAGAAAAATAGAGAAAACTGGTGAAATCCGAAGTATGGGGAATAAATTTTAACATTCCAATAGTTGATTCGAACCACAAAATGAAAATTGAAGATGTTACGAGTTCAATTGGATGCAATTAAAAGTTAATAATCAAAATTACTGGAGAAAAGACTTAAAAAATTAAGAATCGAATTCAAGGATCGAAACCCAAAGTATGAAAGATGGTATAATTGGACGACTGCCCAGTTATAAAGCCAAGCGACAACCTGGCTTGAGAAATCAAAAGCAGAAGCTTAAAACTCCGTCCGTGCAATCGTCCAAGATAAAATCTAAGATCGCTGCCAGTTTCCTTTTTTTATCCAAAATTCAACATAGAAACCACTTTCTTGCACGATTTTTGACCTAACTAATTTTATCCCTATAAATACATAAACTGGGCAACCAATATGGAACACCTCTCATAGACTTTTCATATAATCTCATACACCAATATTCATCAATTAACATCATCAAAAAGAGCCAATTCATTGTTCTTGTGAGAATTAAACGGAAATCACGAGTTTTCAAGAAATTGGAGTTTCAATCTTGATTGTTTGAAAGACAATAAGAAGATATATTGAAAATTCATCAAGAAACCATTGAAGATACGAGATTTCAATATCCATCTTCTTCTCCTTGATCAATCTAAAATCCGAGTTATGTTCTTCCAATTAAACATGTTTTCTTGTGATTTTGTAATATTAGTTTATGGTTTTAATTATTAAAGCATTGATGAACCCTTGTTACGATATTTTAATATAAATTTAATAATTCGATGTTCAATATGTGTTTATTATTGGATGATTGTTATAAAATTTAATAACTTTTCAATTACTTGATCACTAATTGGATTGATTAGAAGTTTTACTGATTTTGAGAGAAATTATAGAATGGGTAGCACTTTATAACAATTATTGTGAAGTCCGATAAGGGATAGAGATATACCGCTATGTTTTACATGATTTTTATAAATGTTCTAGCGTTTTTAATACATATTTTCATATTCAAGTCTTTCATAGAGATATATGAAGATCACACGACATAATAGATTTAATTGGCATCAAGAGATGCTTTTAATTAAGTTAAGAATATTGATCAACAAGAATGTGCACATATTGTCAAATTATTGATTTGCATTGAAATAGATTAATAAGAGAGATTCGAGATCTCAGTAATATCTCTTCTTAATTTAGAAAAACTCCATAAATTGCTCGCTAAAATCATTAATTTCATTAGTTAATTTAGTATAAACTCTTAAAACACAATTTACTATTCGATTAGAGAATTGATTGATCATATATTGAATACATAGTTCTCGTGCGAACAATTCTTTATTCATCACTTTATTACTTGTTTGGGATATCGTACACTTGCAGAAAATCAAACGATCAATGGTGGTAGTGGAAGGGGGTTGAGCAAGGTAGGTGGGATTGGTTGGAGAAGAAATATTTTCTTTCCTGAATTTTGTAATCGTTTTAATTGGAACTTATTTTCACTTTTTGAAAAATATGGGATTGTGATTGCAATTATTTTTTTATTTTTCTTTTATTTATTTTTGAAGTTGTTTAAAGTGGAGGATAAATTCATCATTTGATATTTTTTTAATAGAGTAAATGAATGGCATAGATTATTTACATAATGTTTGTTTGATCTAAGGGTGAAATGTGCAAAATTAAAAGGATAAAGACAATTTGCACAAAATTTAAAAAAAAAAAAAAAATTGAAAACTTTTTGTACTAATTATACAAAAAAAAAAGGGTAAATTAGGAGCTTGGGGGCCTTGCAATCACAATTCTTATTATTTGACTTGGCACTAAATGAGGATAAAAATAAAAAAACAAAAAACTTTGAAACACATGAACCTGCTCGTGAAAATTAAATTATACTCAACTTGATCGATGATTAGTCTCAAAACGAGTTTGGCTCCCCCACAGTCCCGAGTCGAGCCTTCAAGTGCCATTTTACCATGCTCAGAGTAGGCAAATCATATACTGAAAAAGTCATGCCCTAGCTTTGTCTTGATAGGATGGCTTCTCTAGACAGCGACATAACTATGGTTCTGACTAGCGAGGAATCCTCTAGCTCCAGTCCTTCCTCTGGTAATCCTACTCTGTCGACATCAACAAAGAAAGCGAAGTGATTCGAGATCAAGAAATGAAACGCATCGTGCCTGGGCTTGGGGTATAAACCCTAACTTAACCCTACCGCACGCGCTTACACGTATTTATGTATGTTGGAAGTGATGTATTAATTTTGGTTCTGAAAAACCCTAACCCTCACTCGTGATGAAGATATTGTGGTGGATAATTGTGCAATTTGTAGGAATCATATTATTCATCTCTGTGAGTTTTACTTTGAATTTGCCTTTTCCTTTGTGGTTAAACATGTTCATTTAATATTTGTAATGGTGTAATTTGTTATTGAGTGTCAAGCTAATCAAGCCAGTACTACAAGCAAGGAATGCGCTGTTGCTTGGGGTGTGGAGCTTCACAAAAACCCTGACTTTTTATTAGCTTTTATACATTAAAATGTTATTGTATGCCAATTGAATTTGGAGAGCTGCTATTTACATTCACCATTTTTATATATCTATCACACTCTATATCTATTCCTAGTAAAATTTTAAAATTTAAAAAAACATAAAAATATTATTTTCATCCACATCACATTCTAATATTATCCTTACTAAATTCATTTATTTAAATACTATACATCCACACGAATTTTATATATCTATCACACTCTAAGCTATCCTTATTAAAATTTCGAAATTAAAGGAAAAAAATATATTATATCCATCCCCATAATTTTACATTAAGGAATTAACAAAATTAATATGAATTCATAAAAGTGGTTAATATTTAGAAATTGAGCCATTTGTTAATAACTACGTATTGCTTTGATACCACTTGATATAAATTAAAGAGGAGAAATAATAAGGCAATATGAAAAATTGATGATCACACGAACACAAAATTTACGTGGTAGAAATATATCACAGGTAGAGGCTAAGCATTCACTATATAAAAAATATCACAACTAACCCGTTGGATAGTGGGATAACCAAAATATGTATTGTACACCACATATATATAATACAAAAAATCTCTAATACACTAAGAGAATATAATACAAATAAGAGTCTGAACACAATGTGAAGTTATATTACAATAGGTAAAATCAGTAATAGAGTATTTGAGGTAAATAGGAGTCCGCAACATTGCTTTGACTCCTTGTAGTTTTCTACTTCTTCAAAACCTCTACAAATCCAACAATCAATTCCAAATATACCTTCAAAATAGAATGGGGGTCACACTGAAATTCTTACAAATCTCCACCTTGACATGAAATCTACTACGAGAAAAAAATTTGTAATTTTCAAGAAAATTCTCCACTTGGAGACAAATTTCACTAAAGGAATAAAACTTGTCCTTCAACAACAATTCTCCACCAAAAATCCTCCACCTCTTTCAAAAACCCCAAGGGCAAACTCAATAAATGTGAACTAAATCAAAGCACTGCTTAACAGCAAAATTACCTTAGGCATCAAACTTGCTCGAATCACCAAGAACAATAAAATTATCAAGATCACAACTAACTTCATCTGAGTTTGAATCCAAGCACTAGTCATGTACAGGATTACCTTGGGCACCAAATTTGCTTGAATCATGAGCAACAAAAATCACAAATGATTTAATAATCACCAAACAAGGCAGAAATAAGTCTTTTAACAGATTCATCACAACTAAATGCTTGAATAGGAGGATTTTGGCTAGAATTAACACCTTCAACCACATTCAAAGTATAAAAACTACATCAACATCTGTGCACCTACGTGGGGGCCTAATATCACAATGAGTCTATCTCTAGCAATTGAATTCAATGGTACCGCTGGTAATAGTGGCAAAACGAAATTATCCCGAACTTTTGAATTTGACTGAAAGGTACTCTTCAAAGTAGATCCCAAACTAAACTCTAACACTACTGGACCAGACTCTACTCGAGTTTCTAATTTTGGCTGATTGATCTCAAAAGGTTCTGTAAAACCATACAAGGCAATAATTAGGACCTTCTTTGTCCCTTTTGATCCTTACGTTGCTTCTCCTCGAATTTCCAAACAAAAAATCTGCCATAATAAAAATATTATTGCGACCCAAAAGCAAAATATCAAGCTTTATACTCGCCATGCCAAAAATCAAACATCGATCTAAGTGGATCAAATCTCGTTCTAATACGAAGTCAGACTGGCTCTCCTAAGAACTATCAAACCTTCACTCTGATACAAATTGTTGAGAAATTGAAGACAAGAAATAATAAGGCAATATGAAAAGGTAATGATCATACAAACACAAAATTTATGTGGTAAAAATAAATTACGGGCAGAGACGGATAATTCACTATATCAAAAATAAGAATTACAATATATGTGATCTCAACTAACCTGTTGGATAGTTGGATAACTAAATATGTGTTGTACACCACATATATATAATATTAAGAATCCCCAACACACTAAGAGAATATAATATAAATAAGAATCTAACACAAGGTGACGTCCTCTTACAATAGATAAAACCAATAATAGTGTATTTGAGTTAAAATAGGAGTCCAAGACACTGCTTTGACTCCTTTTAATCTTCTACTTCTTTATGACTTCTTCAAGTCCAACAACAAACTCCAAATATGCCTTCAAATTAGAATTCAGATCACACCAAAATTCTAATAGTTAAAAATACATACCGAATTCAATTACCACTTTTTAATTCAATGGCAAATGTGTACTGTATCCTTGATCTTGAACACACCATGGACAGTTTTTTGAAAATTTTTGTCTCCAGCCGACAGGTTGAGTTCGTCCCACACCATTGCATCGGCAAACTTGTTGAAGTAATCGTCAACCTTGCCAAGTTTGGCCTAGACTTGTTTGGAGAGTTCAAGGTAACATTTCTGACGGTGATTGTATACTTGGAAAGGGTTGCAGATTGGAAAAATAAAATAATTTTTTCTTGCCAATCGATACCTTTATATTCCTTCTTATGATTCACAAATGGATTGCTGGCTTTACTGTGCCAAATGTATGGGACGCCAGTCTTGATTCCCAATCGCAAATGGTCACAGGTGACAGATCACCTACACATGGAAAAAAATGGTATCTCCATCTATATTTTCTATAATGATATTTGTTCCATTATTGTTTTGACTTTAGTGTAAAATGATATTTTATGAATATTAGGATTTTAAATGAACATAAATTTTAAAAGAATATAAAAAGGTTCAAAAGAATTTAATGAAAATAAATATTAATGAATGAATTTAGAGTAGTATACTTTTATTTAATTTTATATGTCTATTTAAGCAAATTTACATTAGGTTAGAAATATAATATACTTTTATTTTTAAAGGAGGATATATTTATAACAATGATGAAGGTAAACAATGACTCCCTTGAATTTTACTGTGATAGGGATTATCCTAGTTGAATTGATGGAATTGGAATTTTATTTTTGCATCATGAATACAATTATGGTTAGAAGATGCTTCCTTAAGTTAATGGGATTATTGAAAGCCATTATGCAATTGGAGTTAATGATTTGGTTATTAGATTTATGAGTTTGGTGGTGAATATTTTTTTTCTTTACTTTGCATTTTGATTTGTCGCGGAAATCTTTATCCGAGCTCAGTTTAATCGACAAACAAACACCAACCGAGGGGCTCGACCCATAACTTTAACACTAAGTAGCAATTGGAACCTCAAGGAAAAAGAACCAAAACCAGCCAAATCTCACGTTTTTCTCTCTTTCTCACAAACCAACACACACACAACGGCTGAAAAGAAATATATATATATATATATATATATATATATATCACCTCTAACTAATAACCACAACTTGGGTCATCCACGAATGTTAGACCACAAGCAACATTAACTCAATTAAGTTGCTTCTAGTGGCCTCAAGTTATTTTCGAGTCGAGCTATCACTAAGGTGTCGATATATATTTATCCAACATTAGTTTAATATCATCGCCCGAGATTTATTAGGTATCAAAACCCCAACAAATATTCACCTTGATACCCAATCAATCCGCAAGCAAACAAAACATAAAGTTTATACTTGCCTAATTAAGGTAATTAATAAAATTGGAATCACAAACATTACCTCATGTTTCAGGCCTGAAACACAATCATACCTGCTCCATGTACTCACCAGGGCTAAGGTCAAGAAAACACCCGAGTAGAAGCAGATAATAACAGCAAATAATCATGCGACGAAGATATAACATAGGATAATCCATATATCTTTCCAAAATACATTCACACAGAACAATAGATTAACACTAAGTTAATCAAACAAATGGTCAACACATATGCAACAAATGTATAAATGACCCCACGAAATGATCTCACTACACATGTCATATCTCATTCTGTGTTGTTCACACCTCGAGAACACATATCTCACCTCATCATGCACCAAGCTCACTAGACTGATCACTCAACTCATGTCTAACAGGTATATCTCTATAGATCCTAAGTCCTTGGGATAATCCTCTATCACCACATCACTTCTCCCAACCTACGTGGATAATTGGTCTCCACCTAACAGAAGTTATAGAATTGTCTCGCTCACACTCCACCTGATCAGGGTCTCTTCTCAGATAAAGGATTCCAACATTTGATCACCTCTCCACTCGTGATCCAAATGTCACACTCCACATCTCTGGTATAAACCACCAATGTACCCCTAGGCATCTATACTCCACCTTACCAAAAGACACACACACTCACACATACTGCTAATGCACCCTAACCTACTATGCATGCAACAATTACACCAAGTAATAAGATCACTGAAATTCATGCCAAGTGCCTCTTTCACACTCCACCTGATCAGGGTCTCTTACAGATAAAGGATACCAACATTTAGTCACCTCTCAACTCGTGATCCAAATGCCACACTCTACATCCCACGTACAAACCACCAATGTACCCCTAGGCATCTATACTTCATCTCACCAAAAACATACAACACATTGCTAATGCATCTTAACCCACTATGCATGCAAACAATCACAAAGTAATCAAATAGCTCTCAAATTCATGCAAGTGTACATATCAAACACATTGAAATGGATTTCACTACTACCCGTGCTGTGATATCATTTGTCGTGGAAATCTTCGAGAAATCTTGATCCAGTCTCAGTTTAATCAACCAAACAAATACCAACCGTGTGGCTCGACCCATAACTTTAATACTTGGTTGCCACCAGTTTACTCACCCACAAAGGATACACTTGGTGATTGGTTTGCAAGCCACAAAGGAAGAGGAAATAGAGTAGCAATTGGAAGGTCAATGAAGAAGAACCAAAATCGGCTAAACCTTATGTTTTTCTCTCTTTCTCACAAACCAACACACACAACGGCTGAAAAAAATGGATATATATAGCGCTAGTTAGGTCATTCCAATTGGGCCAAAGTTCACAAAATGGGCCAACATATATCACCATCCATTAATAACCACAACTTGGGTCATCCACGAGTGTTGGACCACGACCAATATTAACTCAATTAAGTTGCTTCTAGAAGCCTCAATCCATTAATAACCATCCATTAATAACCACAACTTGGGCCATCCACGAGTGTTGGACCGCGAACAACATTAACTCAATTAAGTTGCTTCTAGAATCCTCAAGTTTTTTGCGGATCAAGCCATCACTAAGGTGTCGATATAAATTTATTCAACATCGGTTTAACATCATCACCAGTGATTTATTGGGTATCAAAAACCCAACATTATTAAAACTTATTTGCTGATTTTGAGCTGCTTCTATCTCATCCAGATTTTTCGAGTTTCTTGGTCCTTCTTGTAAGTAGTTATTTCTTTGGTTGTTTATTAGACATGTGATTTTGGTAGCTAGACAAGATCAACTTCATAATTAATTTAAATGAACAACTCTTTAGTTTGGTGCCGTAGATATTTTTGAGACCCTATATGAGGTGATTAAAAGTTCCTTTCTTTTGATGATATCAATACAGTAATGTTGTTCTGTATCAAATCCAAAGACTTACAGCATCTATTTTGTAAATTAACTCTTTCAAATGTTTCTAAATTCCACGGGATAAATTTTACAATATAGCAAAAGAAAGTATCAGATTGTTGTGCAGAAGTTTCAAGAAATCTTGAATCCAGGCTCAGTTTACTCACCAAATGAACACCAATGAAACCAAGCTCGACCAACCACAATATACACTCCAGTTGCCACAAGTTTTGCACACAAAGGACATACTTGGGTAAGTGATTAGCACCCACTAAGGAAGAGTACAAATAGAGGTGGCAATTGGAACTTGAAGAAGAAGAACCAAATACATGACCTTGACCTCATGTTTTTCTCTCAATACGAAGTTCGAAAACCACTAAACAGCTGTAGAAAGGAAGTGGATATATAGAATGAATATTAGGCCACCTCCAACTTGGTCCAAGTCATTAATTGGGCAACCAATAAAGACCACAACTAATCAAGAATGAATGGACCAATAATATGACCATCCAACTCAATAACTTGGGACATCCAAGAGTGTTGGGTATGAAATAACATTTAACTTAATTAAGATGCTTCTAGTAGCCCAAATTATTTTCGAATCGAGCCATCGTTAAGGTGTCGATATAAAATAACCAACATCGTTTTAACAATATCGTCCAAATTTATTGGGCATCAAAAACCCAACAAAGATCTTGTCACGCCGTTTTAGATTTAAGTTTAAATCAAGATGATAAGCTAATTTACTGCTCGAAATTGATAAGTGACTTGAAAGTTTTTTAGCGGAAAGACTGGTCCCTTAACATAGTTTTTCTTATCTTGTTTTTACTTATTTAAAAAAAAAGTATTTTTTGGGATTCAAGTGTTCAAACTTTGCCCGACTAATCCTGAGAAGTGGCGGCCTTCCCCTGTGGGTAAATCCGGATGTAGTCATAGCTTATACACATTTGAGAAGTGGTTCTCCTCCTTGTGGACCTCCCTTTACAACGTGCGGATAGGACCCTCGGAGGGGCGATAAAGAGCAACATAAATTTATCCCCATATGACATCTGCTTTCCAACATAAATGTTACCTTCCAGTTGCTGCGGGGATTTGAACATCCGATGCTTCGTAGAAAACCCTCCTACTTTACCACTGTGTTATGCCCATGGGGGCAACGATTACTTTATTTCAACAAGTAGAAGGTTATTCAAGTGAGAATGGAACTTGAAGGCTTTTTGAGAGTGAAATTACAAGTAGCCTCCATTTGGTAAGTCTATAGATCTACAAATCATTTATGACTTGTGGATTTTGATTTTGATTTTTAACCACACGTTCTAATGAACTCACAAGAACTATTCAATTATCTAATATTCATTTCTATTTATTTACAAATTTAAATTATTTATAAATGGTTAATACTGTTTTGATTTTGAATACATTGTAAGAGTACTTATTTTTCAACAATACAACGAGCTTCAAGTTTACCCAATTTCAACCCTATATAGTGTAATCAATTCAATCCATGAAATAATGAGGTACAAGGAAAAAAATTAAAAAGTGGAAAACCATTATTACCATCATCTCAAATGGCAAACTATTTTGTTTCTTTTTCTTTCAATTAGCAAGTCCACCCAAACCTATTTGGGAATGGTTCTACGACCTTTACAGTTGTTGACCTAGGAATATGCAGAGCTCAAGGGATGGAGAACACACATCACCAATAGTACATGATAATTTCGTGCCATTGGCCATCAAAACATGTTTCAATGATCCATACACTTGATATAATAGTTTTAACTCCCTAAATTTAAATTTTCTATATCGGGAGACTATAAATCTCATGGAACAAATAATTTGCATTTTCCTATGTTTAGATACAGATATAGTCAATGTATCATTTTCAAACGTTTTCATGTACGATATAACCCTACCTGTTGAGAATTCCAGAAAACCTCCCTATTGCAATTGCAGTCCCAAAACTTTTTATTATTTTGCAAATTACACCAAAATCTAGGAACTCTGGAACCCACAAAAGATTGAGACTAACTCCAAGAAAGCTAGAATTAGAGTCTGAAACTTTACCCAATGATTTATTGAATCAAAGAAACTTATTGATGAACCTTGATCCCGTAATTACAAAAATCACGAAACTGGATATAAGTGTTGAACGCCACAACGAGTATGAATCTTTGATAAGTTCTAATTGAATTCAATTAAGAACAAGTACAAACCAGATCTCACTTTATTACTTATCTCAAAAAAATGGTTAAAATTCTACAATGAATGAGGCCACTCAAACAACCCTAATTAATAAAAAAAACAATTAGATAAACATGATAAAACTAGAGTTTGACTTAAAATGAAAAACTAAAATTTGGACTCTATCGAAAATTTAGACGGCACTGAATTAAAGCCTTGCGGCCGTATGGCTTTGCTAAAAGCCTTCTTCTTTCTTTACTTGAATCAAATGCACCAAGGTTGATTCATCTTTTATGCCCAACTTAAAACTTTATGTATTGCTTGTTGCTTCGAACTATTAGCCCATGTAGCTTGAACAAGTAATTTCATGACTTCCTTGATCCTCTTTGCCCTTGATCTTGTAATTGGTCCTCTTCAACTTGCGATGGATCTTTGCTAGTTTTCATTCCATGATTCTAAGCATTTTCTCCCTCTTAAAAAGGAATCAACCTCGATGTCAAATCCTAATCTACGTCAAAGAGAGAAAGATCAGCAACATTGAAAATAGCAGATATGTTATAGTCACCTAGAAAATCCAATTTGTAGGTATTATCATTAATCTTACCAAGCACTTGGAATTGTCCATCTCCTCTAAAATGTAATTTAGACCTCCTTTGAGCCGGAAAGCATTCTTTTCTCATGTACACCCAAACCAAATCACTGGTTCAAAGGTTATACGCCTCTTTCCTTTATTAGCTTAAGATGTATAATGTTCGTTCTTCTTCACAATTTGAAACCAAACCTTCTAATGGATTGACCTTACCAATTCAGTCTTCTTCTTCCCATCTACAATACGTCTTTCATCAACAGGTAAAAAGGAAATAAATTCAAAGGAGTTAGTGAATTGAAACCATACACAATTTCAAAAGACGAATAAGAAGTAGTAGAATACATGGCCCTATTATGTGCAAATTCTGTAAATAGTAAACAACCCTCCAAACTTTTTATTGATTATAGTGCACAAAAGTTAAGTTATTGTCTTATTAAGTACCTCAGTTAGTCCATCTATATGTGGGTGAAGTAGTAGAAAACAACATTTTCAATCCTAACTTACCACATAATTTTTCCCAAAAGTAGCTAAGGAACATTCCTATCAGACAAAATACTCCTAAGTATACCATAAAAATAAATAATTAAAAAAAATTCGATGAATGCATGCAAAATATGGTTCATTAATGTCATGAACTAGGTGCATTAGTGAGTCCAAATGGTATAACTAAACACTCATGTCCATATTTAGTCTTAAAAACAGTTTTCCACTCATTTCCTTCTTTTATTCTAATTTGGTGATATCCACTTTTAAAATCTATTTTACTAAAAATATATGATCCATGCAATTCATCAAGCTTATCATCTAACTTAGGTATGGAATGACGATACTTTATCGTTATATTGTTGACTATCATGGAATAAATGATCATCAACTTTGAAGCTCCATTTTCTCCTCAAAGAACAAATCTTCGAATTCATACAATAAAGAAATAGCCAAATTATACTGGAGTTTGCTAGTTTCCACTAAAGCCCTCTTGTTTTCGCTCTCTTTTGCATAAAAGCTCACTTTTGACTTTTATTTTTTTTCCCTCTCTTGTGGCTCTACTAATATTTTTCATTATTTTCAGCTACCTCTCTATTTTCTCTCTTTTTTGAAGTATCGGTTTCACTCTTATTTTGACCATCTTTATTTTTCTTCTTCATTACCTTTTAAATTCAATTGATCCCTAAAGACTCGTTTTGGTGTTAACAAGACAAGAGTAACTGATTTTCCATATTTGACAAAGTTGTACATATTTTTATACATATCATGTATCACCTTCCTATCATACTGTCATTGCCTTCCCAACATGATATGCCGAGCATGCATAGAAATCAAGTCACACATGACCTCACCACGATACTTCCTACTAGTAAAGCTCACCAAAACTTGCTTATTAACCCTGACTTCCCAACATTCATTCAACCATTGCAATTTATAGGCTCTTGTATATTTAACATAGATGAGCCCAACTTGATGTGAACCCCGTAGCAACGCTGACTATGAAACTCACAACTAGATTGATGCGAAACCCAAAAACGTCAATTAAACCCGATTTTGGATTTGAACCCAACATAATCAAAAAATCCAACGATAACGACGATGCGTTGAACCCCTTGATTACACAATGAAGAACCCACGATCCGATATTTGAACGTCACAAAATTTAGATCTTGACAAGTTCGATTAATTGTTCAATGGAAGAACAAGGAAAGCAACAGCCTCTCAATTAATAATTTGTCAAAAAAAAATTTAACAATGAATGTTTTTGGTATTTATATCAAACCCTAGAAATTTAGTAAGAAATATGCATAATCTCATAAATAAGATAGAAAATTGACTAAAAATAGAATTTTAGTACGTTCCCTTTCCTCTCTATTATTCATTGTCTAGTATCTGTCTGCTGTTTGTCAGGGATACTGGTCAGCATTTCTAGTTATTATTAATGTCTTATATACTCCACGTGTATGAGGAGTTGAGGAAGGTTTGTGTAGGTTATAACCTGTATTTAAAATCAAACTAGTTCTAAAGGCTACAGCTTCGGTCAGCGCACCCTTTTTTGCATGATTATTAATTATATCTTTGGAATAAATAAATCATATCTACCACGTAAAATTGATTTTAATCAATTATTTTTATTATAGATGTTCCTACGAAGCAGAATGGGAGTACTTACAATTCAACATATGAATGTACGATGAAATCACCAAATTTCTCAATACCACTCCATGTTTAGATAAAGTTTATTTCTGGTCCTCACAAGTTTGGTTTTATTGTGTTTAGCTGGGTTCAAAGCGATGCTCTGGAATGTGCTTGCAAAAGCTCTAGGTAAGAATGTGCATATGCTGTTACATAACAGAGAAACCGAAAAGATTATTTAATCGTTAAGTAATTGGTGGGATTTGTTGCAAATGCAGTGCGAAGTATGGACATTCCTGCACTAAAATTGAAGCATCATCATGCACGTCGACTAGTCAAAACCTTATGCGAAATTATTGTTAAAAAAAGGGATTCTTCCAAACTTGGGAACCCACTTCTTTTAGGGGCACAGTATGGAATAGAAGAGAGTGTCAATTTTATTCTAGATTATTATCATGACGCGATAAATTATACAGATAAAAAGAAGCGTTCAGTATTTCATGTTTCTGTAAGGTACCGTCATGAAAACATTTTGAAGATAGCGCATGAGAAGAATATGCAACGGAAAGGGGTGTACCTTCAAAAGCTTGATGGCAATGGAAACAATATATTGCATTTGGTGGGATATAAACCGCGTCAAGCTGGAATTAATACTGACTCCGGAGCTATTTTTCAAATGCAGGGTGAACTTCAGTGGTTTATGGTAATAATAATAAATACTTACGTGTCTTTTGTTTAAGTTCAGGCCTGAAAAGAATTGCCTGTTTTTGCCTCAACTTGAATTTGAAAGTAATGAACTCCAGAAAAAATGTTTTGAGAATGGGTTTCTAATTGAAGTTTTAGGAAACATTTTTATCCATTTTTACCTTTATCCTCATAACGCATTCACTGGATTAATAATGTAGCACTTATAACTCGAATATTGTTTGCAACTGGTAGAAAGCATTCTCTCTTCTGGGTGAGAATCATTTCAGGTTATAAATCACTGTCCAGTTTTTCCTTTATGCACACTCATTCATGAATATGAAAATTGATCTCAGACCAAATTTCCCTATTGATGCAGAAAGTGAGCGAGCTTGTAACGCCTCAAGAATCTACTTCGGAGAATGAAGAAAAAATGATACCATTTGTCCTCTTCGAAGAAGAGCACGCTGGCATGGCTGCAAAAGAAAAAGAATGGATGTCAGGAATGGCAACTGCAAGCTCAGTTGCAGCATCACTCGTTGCCACAGTAGCATTTGCTGCCGCATTCCAAGTACCTGGAGGAAACGATACCAATGGCATACCCAATTTCTCCAATGAAAGTTGCTTCGTGGTCTTCGCCATTTCAGACGCTCTTGCACTTTTCTCTTCTATCACTAGTGTTCTAACCTTCTTATCCATTTTCACCTCCCGCTATGGAGTTCGTGATTATCTTCGTGCCTTGCCCCACAGAGTGATAATCGGTTTAATTTCGTTGCTCCTCTTTCATATTTTTAACGATTGCCTTTAGTTCTGCATTATTTATTGTATTTGTTCATAAAAATGACGTGATTCGCATCCCAATAATCACACTCTCTTGCATACCAGTGATCTTTTATGCCAAGCTTCAGCTTCCTTCCCTCCTTGCTATGATCAAATCCACATTTTATCCAAGCATTCTCCGTTGGTAGATATTTCATCGCTATGTATGTTGTACTCTGAAGCAATTAAATTAAGGATTTAGTATTGTGATTTGAGTCAAAAATCTCCTTCATTTTATATCCATGTTCTAATTTGAATATTCAGTTTGATGGGTATTGTTAATTGTGTAGTTTGATGAGTCCATGTTTTAATTTGGTTGTGTAGTTTAACGTGATTGAGTCTATCAGGAAAATATGACAGGTGTTGTGAATAATATAATTATTAATGAGTGACAAATATATCCCTTCAGCTCTAATTTTTATTATTATTGTATTCATAATTCTTCTCTATAAATATGGTGTTTTGGTTCTTAACAAAACGCATAATTTTATTATTTCTTTGTTTTCTTTTCTTTTGTCACTAATTTATAATATATTATGGCACAATTCTCTCAAAGTGCGTGATATTATTGTTATTCTAGAACAAAACACGATTCACACATTTAAATATTCCAAAAGAATATTGCAAAATTGTTTGAATAATTAATATAAATCAATAATCTTGAAAAATATTGTGTTGCTATGAAAGAAGAAGAATTTTATATTTACTAATATTCTTGAAGAATATTATGTGATTATTTTTTAAGAATCACAATTTAGACATTTCAATGAAATATTGTATTGATTGTGGAGAAATTCAATCTTAATTAAATTGTTTCTAAAGAGGCAACAGTTTATTTATATTAAATTCCAAAAAAAATATTATTTTGAGACTCCAAAAAATTTAATATTGTGTGATATGAATGGATAAACTTACAATTGCCAGAAATTTGTTCTCTACTAAATAAAAGAGAGACCTACAAAAATTTTAATAGTGTTTCTAATGGTACACTATATTATTTTGATAAATATTATATTGAATCAGAAATTCAATGACTCATATTTTTTATTGTTTGGTATGTCCAATTAGATCATCACTAAATCAATAATTATGCGAAATTAAAAATTCAAATGGACATTTAACGAAGAACCAAAAGATTTTTCATCCAAAGAATTCATATATGATATTTGTTCTCTTTATCATTGGTCATTAATCATTACTAGCTAAATAAAGATTGAATTCTCTATATTTCTAAAAATTAATTGGGGTGATATATGAGGCATCGTCACCCTTCATGTTGACTATCTAAATATTATTTGTATCTAATATTACATGTATTAGATAATTGCATTGTGTTCGCAATATGAAATTTTTGAAACTACTGCTCAAAATTTAAATCATGAGCATAATTTTCATATTATACTATCAAGACTCACGTCTTGTCAATGCTAGTGAGTCTTGATATATGTTGGTTGGGATATCGATAAATGGTTTAACAATATTGCTTGTCAAACGTCTCCAATCAATTTCTTAATCATTACTATTGAGAACAAAGTACTTCTCACTTTTGTATAGGGAATACTATTATGCATCATGCCAACATCGTAATTATCCCTGTTATAACTTGGCCTATAGTTAGACCTTAATTTTTTCAACAAATTATTTTGATAGTACAGTACATGTAAAATTGATCCGCCATATTGCACTGAAATGGAAAGTAAAAAATGTTGAGAATAAACGAGTAGTTTGAATATTTATCTCAAACGAGTAATATTTTTATAACGCGATTTGGTGATTGTCTGTTTGATTGGACAATTTTCTCAACATTAGGAGAGGAATTAAGAAACTGAAAACATACAAATGCATCACGAGCGGTCGAGCCGACGAGCTGCTCAACCCGTTCGCCACCACTATGAGAACTTAGACTATATTACCTATGAAGAGGAATGGATCAATTGACTAAGACTATATTACCTTTGATTTTTAAAAAGAAAATTTTCTTTTTTGCGTTGAGCTAATGGAGCAATTGACAGTTGATGGATAGAAGAATAATGTTATTTATTTACGAATTACGCGATAATGGTAGAAACGAAAGAAACAAGAAGCAAAATCGATTTCCATCCTAAGCTGTAGGGGGAAAATGCCAAACCAGGTATGCAAAAAAAACTTAATAAATGAAGAGAATTCAAATAATCGTGTGAAGGAAGTTCCTTTTAGGGAAAATCTGAAGCAAAGATACATACATTTATGTTGCCTGAAAATGTGAAATGAAGACTATCTAGGATGGAAACGACAGCTCCTGATGGCACTATCTGTCGTCGTGTGTTCAGGGTAATAGTGCCATCGGGAGCTGTCGTTTACATCCTAGATAGTAATAATTTTCGTACAAGCCTGTGAATGTAAAGGCGTAGAAAGCTCCGATGTCAAGCGTCACAGAGATGACATGGAGAAAGGCGATGGCTGGATGGACAGAGGATTCCTTACTGGTTGAAACATTGTTTTGTCTTCCACGGTAACAAAAATTGACAACGAGGTTCGACTGGTAAAGTACTTTTGTCTGATTTTTTCTGTGGAATGCTCTGGTATATCCTTTTTCAAGCAACGTAATGTCTGTGTATGGTGAGAAGAAGTAGGTAGGTTAAAATGGTTGAGGGCTTCTGTGTAAATTTCCAATTACAATATGAGGGCAAAACAAATGTTACAACGGAAATATCTAAATTAATTTCCATTCTGACACGACTCAGGCAATGTCGTAGCGTGTTGTCTTGTTTCACTATAGGAAAATGATATTAGTCCAAAAAAACTATTAAAGTGAGTACCAAACGGGGGCTTAAAAATTCCATAATAAGAATAACGGATCTTCTGAAAGATATAAGGGTAAATCTAGTATACCTACAAAAGATAAACGTGAGAAAAGTAGTACTCAAGATTTTTTAAAGTGGTTTGTGAGATGTCATAAGTGCCAGGGATTTGTTCATTTGAAATCTGAGTGTCCTAACTTGAAAAGAGACATAGGCAAAGTTATGAATTTACTCTCACAGATGACGAGTCTAGCATAGATAATCAAAGTGAGAAGTCCTCTCATTTGAGATTGGGAAATATATGGCATTCACGTCTGTAGTTAAGAATGAGTCACTTGAGGAAAAAGAGAATCTGATTCTTTACATAAAGGGTCTGAAGATGAGTGTGACATATATGAGGCTTTTGATGAGTTATTTCAGGATTGCCTTAAGTTGAAAAAGATCAATAGTCCTGCTTTTAAGAAGTTGCATAAGATAGAGCTAGACGAGAGAGACTCATATCTGACTTTCAAGAGTCTACAAAAAACCTTAGTAAGTTAAGATTAGTTAATGAGAATCTAGAGACTAAGGTTAAAACTCTAACGAGTGGCCTTAACAAATCTAATGCTCAACTTCTTTCATTCACAAGTGATTTCAGAAATTTAACAATCTTTTAGGATTGAACAAGCATGTTGATAATAAATGAGGTTTAGGATATAAGAATACTAATCATAATACTGCAAGTATTTCAAATACTACGTTTGTCCTTACTACCAACCATCTACGGTATGGTGCAAATCCTGAACTCAAGAACAAGAACATCTTAGGACTAAGGCCTACTAGACGTCATAGGACCAAGTAGACCAGAAATCAATACTAGCAACCACGTAGATTTGGACCTAGGTTTGTCCATACGTGTCACAGTTGTTGTTGTTACACCTCATCCATTTATAGTCAAATAAGGATTAAGTTGAATAAATTATTTTTATAGGGTTTAATTGGTAATTACTAATACTTGAAGGGCTAGAAATAATATATAAAGAAATTTAGGGAAGTAGTTTACATTATTAGAAAGGAAATTACTAAATATGATTTTGTATGAAGATTGAGGACTTGACCTTGCAATTTGGCTATAGTTATCCATTTACTTTGACTTATCAACTCATTTGGCTCATTCATTAGGAGAAAAGAAAGACAAAGACCGAAACCATGAAAGAAGAGGAAAAAAGAAGGAAGAAAAGGGGAAAAACAGAAGAAGAAGAAGAAGAAGGAAAGGAAAAAGGAGGAAAATAATCTACAATCTTCAATTTCTTTCTCACTTCATAGAGGTAAGCATAAATTTTGTTTATTGAAGAATGATATTAGGTTTTAGGGTTCATGGAAATTTTTCTTAAATTCGAAATTTGATAAGAATTAGGGGTTATTGAAATATATTTTAGATATTAATCAAGAATATAGTAAAGAAATATTTAATTAAAGATTGGAGTTGAAGAAAGTGGAATTTTGAAATGGGTTTGTGAAATAAATATATGTTATTTGATTTTCTTGTGATTATATGATGCTAAACACTTAAATTAAGAATTGAAGATTGGATTTTTCCATTTTTTAAAAGCAATTTTCGGACAAAAAACATATACATATGCTATTTTTGAAATTATTCCCAAGAAGTACTAATTCTGTCAATATTTTTGGTGGTCATTTTCAGTATATAGAAACAGGTGACAGATTTCAATATTCTGGAATTTTAGTGTTGTTTTTGTCAAAACTTGACTTTTCTCGGATTTTACAAGTTGAATGAGACTAAATAATAAATATAGAAGTTTATTGGATTAAATTATATATGGGGTTTGTATGTATGTGAGTAATGAATTTGGTATATGTGGTGATTAGTGAGTAAATTGTTAAAGAGAAGTAAAATAGTTATTCAATTATTTTATTAAATTGTGAATTGAGTTTTGATCCAAATAAATTTATTATTATATCAAGAAGTAGCGAAGAGATTGGGACAACTCATCAACCAAACTAATAGTCCTGTAAATAGCTTGTGAGTGGAAAAATTTAAATATTTTTCAAGTATTGTCAAATCAATTATACTATTATACATTTTATGCAAATATGTGAATTATTTGTCCAATTACATGATTCATGTGGAAATATTCTTTCATTATGTTATATGTGGAATTTTAAAGATTGTATATGGATTATTCATGAATTGGAACGTGAGATATATGTGATATTGAGATCAACCAGAAAAGTACCCGTGATTATATACTTATTCTAGTTCACTGATGGTCCTGGACCATGTTCTATACTACACTGATGGGTCTTAATTGTGAATAAAGGGGTCTGATCGTGTATATACAGTTCACTGATGAGCCTTGGCTATGTTCTAGTATTGATATTGAGAGGTCTTTGAGGCCCACTTCAGTTCACTGAGAGGGCATGAGGCCCGTGTCGGGAGTGTTTAACCCAAGGGGCAGTCTACGCGTGTATGACCAGATAACAGATTTTAGTCAGAGGGTACATTTTTGGTAGATTTCCTGATACATTTGATGTGGTGAGATGATGGCATAGATTTCAGTTGATAAGTATATCATGGTTATGACGTGATATTTTGAGTATTATGATGACGTCTTACTTTTTGATTATTATTATTATTATTATTATTATTATTATTATTATATGTTGTTATACCATGGACTGTTAAATGATGTAAACTTGATATTGATAAAAGTATGTAAATGAGAAAGTATAATTATTTTTGAACTTCTCCACTCACTAAGCGATCAACTCATATATTTTTCCACTATTTTCTTATCAGGTAGCAGTTGAGTTTTAGGCATCTTGTGGAGTTGAGCCTGGATGTTGGACCACCGACGAATTGAGCTAGTATGACGGTGTTATGAGATGTCCCACTTTTTTATTATTATTATTCTCATATATTATTATACTGTGGACTAGTGAATTATGTAAACTTGGTGTGGATGAAAATGTGTAAACGGAAATGTATAATTATTTTTGAACTTCTCCACTCACTGAGCTATCAACTCATATATTTTTCCACTATTTCCTTATCAGGTAGCAATTGTTTTTTGGGTATCTTGTGAAGTTGAACCTTGATTTTGGAGTCAAAGCCACCGACAAAGTTAGCTAGTATGACTCATTTTTCAGAGCGTGTAGTTAGTGTTTGGGACACATGTTCATTTCTGGATGTCATTCCACATCACTTGTACATAGTTAGATGGGCTCACTATGTATTTTGTATCCATACGTACAGTTGTTGTTATTTTCATAGTAAAAATTTGAGATTTCGAATTATCTCTGTACCGAATTATACTTTGTAGTAAATGAAGTGAATCATGAATTAGTATTGATATGACATTATTGTTGGGAGTTGTATAAAATTGTTTACAAATTGGTTAGTCCAAATCAAAGTGGAGATAATGCCGAAATTTTGTGGTATTGTGGTAGTCCAAAATAATTTACAAGTGTGGGTCCAACTTCTAGTTGGTATCTATCATCGGTGCACGTCACACTCCGGGTCCGCTAGCTTTATTAGGAATAGGGCGTGTCAGTTGTGGTGATCTTTGACACATAAAACCTGGGTGTAACAAACTTTTGAAAAGAAATAGGAAGTCGGAATATATCTAGCTAGGTGGACTTCGTAACTAATCAGGTTAGTCGCTTGACCGAGCTGATAACACAATTGACTAAAATTAATTCTGCTTCTCGAAAAGTCTGGGTGAAAAGAATGAGCTGCAAGATTATCAATCTCATCACGATGCTATTCACGGTAAGAACGTTTTATATCTCATTGAATAGATAGTTAGATGCATGCATCTTCATTATTAATAGTATCTACATATTTATGCATACACTCTAAACTCCTCGTTTGTTTGTTTGCCATTTTATTTATTATCATGAAAAATAAAAATAAAAGGGTTAAAATATTTGTTTGGTCATGTTATTTTGCTATCAAGTACTAGTTAGATTCATAATTGATAAATTAATTTTCCATTAATTTGTTCAAAACTTATTTGGAGTACTTGGTATATGTTATTACATGTATCTTATGCATTGTACATATTAGACTCTTGTAAGTGAGTTTTGACCGCGTGTTTGAAATTTTGGATGTCGTTCATTTATTTGGTGAATTGACTTTAAATATGGAATAACCTTTAAACTTGTTGATCTAAACTCTTGTATATTTCCCTTAAAATAAATATTACTATGGAGTTTCAATCAAAAAATTTTGAATTACATAAAATATTGTGAGACAATATTATACTTTTTTCGTAATCTATATGACTTGAGTGATTAAGTCTACAGGATATCTTAATATTTGATGTCATATAAGTTATCTGATTTTGAAGTCATTGGCCTAAAACTCATTACAATGGTCAGATAGAAAGTTTAATAAAGAAGAGTCTGGACATAATATTTAAAAATTAAAAGAAAATTATACATATATATATGTGCTCACAGATAGGAGAGAATAAAAAAATTTATACAATTAATTTATATATATATATAGTTTAGTAACACTAGGTTTAACTTCATACTTTGAAGAATATATTCATTTACCGATGACTATTTGCACGTCATTTCTCATTGATTTGAAATTTTAAAACTTGCTTACATAAGTTTAATGGAGCTTTCCACACATGAATGTCTCATACAATTCACTCTACTAGGTTCAAATTAAATTATGTGGAAAAATTTTGTTTGTTTATGAATTATGCGTGTATATGTAATCAAATAACTGTTCATGATGATAAAGTTGAAAATTTATGAAAAATTCAAAAAACAGTTGATCTCGAAATTGAAAAATTTTGTATAATTTTTGTATCACTATATATATGCATATTTTTTTGTTATCCATTCCTACCGATGTTTGACATGATTATTACTTACCTTTATTTTATTATTCGTCACAAAAATGAGAAGAGGTGTGTATTTATTTTAGGGAATTGATTATATGAGTTAAGGGGAAAACTTTAAATTTTTTATTAATAGTTCAATTAGGGGAAGTCATTTGATATATTTGCTAGAATTTCATTATTAATATAGTTTTTTGTTTTGTCTATATCGATATAAAATTCTGTTATTTATTTCTAATTTTATAACTCACATGATATTACATATTTCGATGTTACACGTGTTTAATTATGTGTTTTATTTAATTTAGTTATATGTTTTTTAGCTTTGTTATTTTACTCTTACTTTTCACGTGGTATTGTAATTTTCAAGTGTTTCAGGAAATGGATTGACAAAGTATTTTTAAAAAAATTAAAAATTTTTATTTTTGGATAGATTTGGATTTATTGATTTTTAAATAAATATAATTTTGTCATGGAAAGTCAAAGGGGTGAGATTGTTAAGTCCAAATTATATAACTAATAATTTCTAAATTTGTACTTGACAATTTTCTTTATCAAAATCATATCCTAGTTGAATTGTATTAGGATTTAATTATTTTGTAATCAAAGTTAAATTAGGATTAGAAAAGTCTATGTTATGGTAAAATTGGTATAAGGTTGATACTTGATAGAATCCAAAAAGAAATTAAAGAAATCCAAGAAAAGGATCAAGATTTGGACTCGAAGAAGTTGAAATACACAATTTCGCTAACCATTGCCCAGCGACACTCGAGCAGCAAAAACATAATTGTTGTCGCCCCCCTAGCGCTAGATTGGCACTCAAGTAACTCGTCGACATCTAGAATCATGTTTGCTTTAAAACACGTTATTTTCATCCATATTTCAACCCACACACACACACACACACACACACACACACACACATATATATATATATATATATATATCATATCCTATGAACGTCCAAAAGTGTGATTGAACAATATTTGGATTATAAATATCATTCTTTGAAAATCCAAATATCTTTCCATTGATTCCTTAATTCAACCACAATATTATTTGTTCATTATTCAACTCATATATTAATCCAATTAGTAGAGCATTGTTGTAAATCAAAAAAAAAAAAAAAATTTGAAAATCAAAAACATATTCCAATATCTCTTGCATCAACCTACAAGATCAAAATAAATAAAATATTTTAATCAAGCACCAAATCACTTAATCTATCGAAGATCAATTGATATCAAGAATCGGGGCTATTACATTCGTACAAATTTAAGAGCAATAAGGTGAGGCAGTCACATTGTACCATTGGCTTGGCACCAAACGATACGACGGTAAAAGGACAAAATTTCAAACGCTCGAACCGATTCGTGAAAAATATTATGCTCAACTCGAGACGAACTCGAGCCAGGGACGCCCGTTTGCCCCATCACATACTAAAAAAGTCGTGCCCTAGCTTTGCCTTGATACTATGGCTTCTCTGGACAGCGACATAACTATGGTTCCGGCTGGCGAGGGATCCTCTGGTGCCGGTCCTTCCTCTGGTACTCCTACTCCGTCGACATCAACCAAGAAAGCCAAGCGATTCGAGATGAAGAAATGGAACGCCGTCGCACTCTGGGCATGGGGTATAAACATTATCCTAACTCTACCACACACACACTTTTATGTATTTTGGGAGTGATATATCGATTTTAGGTTTCGGAAAAACCGTTAACCATAACTCGTGATGCAGATATTGTGGTGGATAACTGTGCAATTTGCAGGAACCTTATTATGGATCTCTGTGAGTTTTTTCTTTGGGTTTGCCCTTTTTTGTGGTTAAAAATGTTTATTTGATTTTCGTATCGGTATAATCAGGTATCGAGTGCCAGGCTAATCAAGCTAGTGCTACAAGCGAGGAGTGCACTGTTGCTTGGGGTGTGAAGCTTCGCTGGAACCCTGACTTTTTATTGGCTTTTATACATTAAACTGTTATTGTATGCCTATTGAATTTTACTGTGATAGGGATCATCTTAGTTGAATTGATGGAATTTCAATTTTCTCTTTGTATCGAGGATACAAATATGCTTGGAAGATGCTTCCTTAAGTTAATGGGATCATTGCAAGCCATTATGCAATCAGAGTTAGTAATGTTTTGGTTATTGCATATATGAGTTTGGTGGTAAAAATTTTTCTTTACTTTGCATTTTGATTAGAACTTATTTACTGATTTTAAGGTGTTTCTGCTTCTATCTCATCCAGATTTTGAGAATTTTCTTGGTTCTTTCTGTGAATTGTTATTTCTTTGGTCGTTTACTAACCCTTGTTTGATCCCCATTATTTAAAAGCGCATTTTTTTCTCAAACTTATTTTCAATCGCACATTCTTTTAATAAAATAATTTTGCAGGTAAACTTAAAACTTTTTTCTACTTTTTAATCACACATTTTCCAAAAAATCACTATCACAAAACTCATTTTTAAGAAAAATGGGTCTCAATTCAAACACGTTAAATATGTGCCTTTGATAGCTAGACAGGATCAACTTCATAAATAATTTAAATGAACAACTCATCAGTTTGGTGCCGCAGATATTTTGGAGACCCTATATCATGTGTTAGAGTTCCCTTCCCTTTAATTGTATCAATACAGTAATATTTGTTCTCTCGTGATTCTCGGCATTGTGCGTCAATGCTCCACTAATACTTTTACTCCTTAAAAGTTACATGCATCGATACTTTACATTTGGCACACTCGTTATTAGATAATTAATTTATTATGGTTTATCTGTTTCCATTATGTTTTATTTCTTTCATGAGTGGTTTGTAACTTTAGTCAGTTCGCATATCAATTTTATACTTTAACTGAATTACGCACTTCTTTGAGTAAAAATCAGAGTATGCTAACAATCTAACCTATACTTGCATGGCATTTAATGTATACCTGTACACTGCTTTTAACTCGTGGTAAACTTCTATCACCGTAACTTTTAACATAAAAAGAAAAAGAAAATTTCCAAAACTGAAATTAGAGTAGACAAAATATGGTGGATTCCCCTATTTGACAATGAACAAAAAAGTCATTCTTCTTGCAAATTAAATTCT
>CAIGRN010064081.1:0-35291 GCA_903798345.1 Fraxinus anomala
AACTTCACGAATTAAGCTATATTTCACCCGTTAAACTTCAATTATCCATTTTTGTGGACCGAAATAAACGTGTAAAAATACCTTTATCATCAACCATGTTGTAAGAAATGATATACACAGGGGCGGAGCCCAGTAAGGACTAGGGTGGGCACAGGCCCACCCTGAACTTCTGGGCTCAAATTTTTTTTTTTTTTTGAGTTATAGAATAAGTCCCAATTCAAGAGAGAAAGCCCAAAATACCAATATGCCTAAGTCTAGCGTCTAGGTCCAGCCTATTCCCAAAAATTGAAACCTCGTTCGGTCGTTCCTCTTCCTCAAACATCTCCATCTGCTTCTTAATTCTTCACACTTCGCAGCCTCCGCCTTCGCTCCACTGCTCCGTCTCCGACACTTCACAGCCTCCACCTCCGGTCGTTCATCAGTCCTCACCAACTCCATCCTCCGCAATCGCCGCTTGGTTCAGTCGTTCAAAACTTCGATCCCATCTTCACAGCCTTCGCCTCGCAGTCGCGGCTTACAATTATCAGCTGCCCCCTCAAGTTCAGAAGCTAGTCTCACGCCTCCTCTGCTCTCCTCTACCTCCTCCAGCCTTCGCCTCTGCTGACTGCTCTCCGCCCCGCCTGGATTAGGTATTTTCTTTAGCAATTGGCGATAGCTTTTGGATTTTTTTGTTTTTTTTTTAATACTACGTTTTGGATATTGTTGTGTGATGTGTGCAGTAGAGATTCACAGTTATGGAATTGAAATTGGGCATTGTTGAAATTTGGGTATTGGCATTGCTGACTACTGAAATTGGGTATTGTTGAAATTTGCTGAATTGAATTTGGGTATTGTTGAAATTTGGGTATTTGAGTAGTGTAGATATTGCTGAAATTTGGGTATTGTTGAGTTAAATTGCTAAAATTTGGGTATTGTTGAAATTTGGGTATTGATGACTGCTGAGCAATGTAGATATCGCTGAAATTTGGGTATTGTTGAGTTAAATTGCTAAAATTTGGAATTGAAATTGTTGAAATTTGGGTATTGTTGGATTGAAATTGTTGAAATCTTATGAAGAGATTCTTTCAAAGAAAAACTGACTTGAACAACATAAATGTTGTTGGGGCGACGTCGAATTCTGTAGAATTTGATGTCACTAAACTTCCAACTGATCCTGGTCTAAGGATACCCAGTTTGGATTACATCTATAACAAAAACTCGATTCAACATCGATAAATTGTGCCCACTCTGACAAAAATTCCTGGCTCCGCCCCTGGATATACATATAACATTATTCCATAAAAATAAGCACAAGTATCATCATTTGTTTGTATATCATAAATCAAGCTAAATCTAAATATAAGATTGTCATTAGTTGATCCAACTATGCTCCTGTCAGGTTCCGATTCTTTGCAGCTGTAATGTTGGCCTCTTTTGTATTTTTAATGCAACGTGCATGCTTTCTCTAACAGAAGATAAAGATACATACAAATCAACTTATGGCTTGTTTGTTTTAATGTCCATTTTGCCTTTTAATGGGAATGAAAAGGGTTGATTTGGTGCATTTATTTGGAAGGGGGCATTTCGGCCGTTTAGAAAAGCTTGTAGAGGGTAAATCGACAATTTGTAGGAAATGTATGTGTACCCTACTCAGTCTGTTTTGTAGGCATGGCTTTCATTCTTAAATTTCCAATGTCTGCATAAAATTTAGCAAAATTTGATAAAAGTAATCCTCTAAATAGCCACAGCAAACAAGGACTAGGTAAAACAAAAGCATATTTTTCATTTTTTCAAATTTTTAGATTTTTGAATTTTTCAGAAAATGTCATTTTTTTTTAACATTTTTAAATATTTGAAAGCAACAAAAACATGAAAAAAAAAAAAAAAATAGTTGACCCAAAGAGTCAACTTTATCTCCAAACTTAAAGTCATATGAATTATTCTACACCCTGTGTACATAATGTTCATGTGTACATAATGTCTAAATGATATTTTATCATTGGCTGGTGGACATTATGAATACCTTGACGTATATGTAGCAAAACTCAAGTCATATATTCTCAATGTAAGTGAATAAATAAATCTAAGGAAAGCAATGCTCAATGACATATGGAGATTCCTCTCCTTTACCACTCGACCCTTTATCATTCTTTAGCTTTATATTTTATTTGGTCCTCGCTCTATCTTCAATGTACTTGAAAAGAGACAACAAATATACATAGCTAAATAATGGTCTGTTGTACAATGGAAGTATGTAAATATGTGTAAACTTAGGCTAACTTATTTTTTATGACAATGACTCTAAAAGTTGTTACAAAAATCCTAAAATGTTTAAAAATAGTCCTGATCTATAAATTAAAGGGATAGAGTTTAAAAAATTGGTATGTCTTCCAATAAGAACTTATTTAGTCATTAATTTTACATTTTGCAAAAATCGTTTTACGACATTTGAATATGACTTTAAAGGCCTCGCTTTGATTGCATCTTTTGGCTCTGCACTATTTTTTATTTATCCTAAAAAATTTAACTTTACCCTTCTCATGAAAATATTACGTGGCTTGACCACGGGACTCGAACTCAACTATAATTGCTAATTAAACATTAGGAAGTTATAATCTTAGCCTTAGGTTGCTACACCTTTTTACTGAAATCTTTTGCTGTTTTTTCTGCTACTACATAATATGATTGAGGAAGTCAGTTCATCGAATCATTATTTGGTCCTAAATCTAGATATCTGATATTTACAATCCTCTTTATGCTTCCCATAGTGTTTGAGCAGTTTTTTGAAAGACGATTATGCTACTATCCTCGACGACTTGATAATGACCTCAACTGACAATATGTTGTACCTTTGAATTTTTTTCTTCTCTATATTGAACTATCGCATATTATTGTATGTCAATCCAACTGTAAGTGTTATATCCTAAGTCTAATCGATTTTTGATGTTTACACTTTTAATATGATTAATGTATTTTATTTATGACAAATCTATTATTTAATTAAATTATAATCTCCCTAAGAAGCAAAGATCCTGTAAGTTTATGATCTCAGACACAAGCTTATTTCAGCCAGGATTATTCCAGTCTTTGCCACCAATCTCAGCGTCTACCCGACTTACGACTTCGGTCCCAACTTCTTCTCATGAGTATAATCCATGTACTCCAATTAATATTTACCTTGAATATGGTACTAATGTATATCCATTTTTGTTTCAGGCTAAGATCCAGAAATGTTGGGGTATAAGGCAGCAAAGAGAGCAGCAGTGGCAAAAAGTAAGAAAAGAGAGACCCCTACCGAGGTCATAAGCCAACCTGATGAGGTTGAGGTTGAGCGGGAGGTTCACCTTAAGCGACAGCGATCTGAAGAAGTGCCAGTGAGGGCCATTCATGTGGCCTTACCTTCTAAAAACCTTTCACCTGGGAGACTTCTTCGAAGGTCGACTCCAGCTGCAACTCCTGTCCTAACTATCGCTGGGGCTAGTTCCTTGAGGTCACAAGAGAGATGCCTGGACTTACAAAGGCCAAATATTGATAATTTAGTGGGACACCGACCTGAAATACTTCTCGACTTTCTACAAGCTTTCTCTCTTTCGAGGGAGTCTACTGCAGCACTCCATTTTCCTTTGAAGGAATCGGCTACCCTCATTTCCAGGAGTTGGAATGAATGGGAAAGGCAATATCTAGTTGAGATGCCCATTGGTGAGGCTATAATCTCAGCTCAACTCCACAACCACAGATCCATTTTATGCATGATGTCTGTGGCGGATAAGGTATTTCTCCCATATTTGGAAATTTCCTTCATTTTTCAATTTTGTAACTTGAATTGCTTTCTTATTCTCAGGTGAAGGCCGAGCTTGATAAAATGCTGGAGGTAAAAAACCAAGCTTTAGGCCTATTTGAAAAAAATGGAGGCAGAAAATGCGAGATTTGCTGAGAAGGAGAAACACTACGAAGATCGTTTCAATAAAATGGGAGTGAAACTGAATGCGAGGTTAACTTCGGAGCTTAAACTTATGAATGACAACAAAGCTTTACAAATTTGGGAGGATAAAGCAACTGTCTGAACTGATAATGAAAACAAAAGGGCTGAAGAAGAAAAAGCCCGAGCTGATGAGGCTGTAGAAGAGCTGAAGAGGCAACCAAGAGAGCGGCAGAGGCCGAGGTCAAAGCTTCTAAAGCAGTAGAGGAATGGAGGGCCTCTCTTGAGTTTGATGCGTTAGCTCAAGATGCATATGTTGTAGCCTTGGGAGAAATTATATAACATATCAAAAAGGAAAGGCTGGGCTTTGATGTTTCTTTCTTGGAAGAGGCTTTTGAGGAACAAAGGAGAGAGCTTGAGAAGTTATCGAAGGCAGCGGGAGTTCATATCACCCCTGCTAATGAGGATATTGAGCACGAAGTCCCTGTTCCCAAAGTCCCATCTACACCAATTCCTTAGTTTATTACTATTTTAAGCTTTTGTCAAATTTTGAAACTTTTTTTTGGAACTTTACTTGGAATTTTGTTTCATGAATGAATGGATAACATTTCAGCCTTTATCTTACACACAATGTTATTATTTCAAAGATTTTTATTAGTTCTGCAAATTTTGTAGGTTTTACGAGAAATGAACCTTGCTATTTCTATTTGAACTAAGTGTTGTAGTACATGCAACCTTAGCTCGAATTGCTAATCAAGCAAAGCTTTAATGATTTCCTTGTTAGGAAATTTCTCTAAGTGTTGCAGCACATGCAATCTTAGCTCGGCATGCTGATGAGCAGGGCTTTAATGATTTCCTTATTAGAAAATTTCTCTAAGTGTTGCAGCACATACAACATTAGGTCGACCCGCTGATGAGCAGGGCTTTAATGATTTCCTTAGTAGGAAATTTCTCTTAAGTGTTGCAGTACATACAACCTTAGTTCGGTTTGCTGATGAGTATGGCTTTAATGATTCCCTTGTTAGGAAATTTTTCTAAGTGTTGCAGCATATGCAACCTTAGTTTGACCTGCTGATGAGCAGAGCTTTAATGATTTCCTTGTTAGAAAATTTCTCTAAGTGTTGCAGCTATGCAACCTTAGTTCGGCCTGCTGATGAGCATGACTTTAATGATTTCCTTGTTACGAAATTTTTCTAAGTTTTGCAGGACATTTTTTATTATAGATGATAGATGCGCGATACAAGATACATTTACTTTCTACTGTTAATATTTCTTAAGATGTTCTACATTCCAAGGATGCAACAAAGGCCTGTCATCCATATCTTTCAGCTCGTAAGCCCCTTTAAGTAGTACTCTAGTTACTCTATAGGGACCTTCCCAATTAGGTCTTAAAGAACCAGAGCTAGGTTCCCATGTAGCTAGGAAACTTTTCCTTAACACCAGGTTATCGACCTCGAAAAACTCCTATTTCCTGACCTTTTGATTATAGTATTTCGCATTGCTTTGCTTATATACGACATCCCTGATTCAGCCTCATTTCTCCTCTCTTCTACAAGATCCAGTCCTTGCAACGTCTTTTCATTTTTCTCCTCATTATACATCTTTGTTCGAATAGTTGGAATCCCAATCTCAAGTGGGATTACAGCTTCCACCCTGAAAGCTAGAGAGAAAGGGATTTCTCCGGTTCTATTCTTAGACGTGGTACGGTATGAACATAGCATACTGGGGAGTTCCTTAGCCCTCATTCTTTAAGAGTATCAAGTTTTACCTTCAGCGTATGCTTGATGATCTTATTGATTGCTTCGACTTGACCATTAGCTTGAGGGTGGTTTGGTGTGGAGAAATGCTTCCGTATGCTAAGTCCCTCACAAAAATTAGCAAAGCGAATATTGTCAAATTGCTTTCCATTGTCAGTTACATGGAATGAGGTATTCCAAATCTATACATAATGGATTTCTATATAAAGTCGGTAGTCTTTTGTTCGGTGATCTTAGCAAGGGGTTCGGCTTCCACCTATTTAGTGAAGTAATCCACTTCAACAATTGCAAACTTTGTTCCACATTTTCCAGTAGGCATGGGACCAATTAGATCAACCCCCACTTGGAGAAGGACCAATGAGCCATTACACAATTCAACTCTTATGGTGTGAGTTTTATGTTAGAAGCAAAATGTTGACATTTATCACATTTTCTAGCAAATTCCAATGCATTCTTCCTCATGGTGGGCTAAAAGTATCCTTGTCACATTATTTTATGAACCAATGATTACCCACTGAAATGATTTCCACACACTCATTCTTGTATTTCTTGCAAAGCATAAAGTGCCTCCTCTTCATTCAAGCATCTCAACAAAGGCACGGAATATCCTCGTTTGTAGAGAACATTGTCAATCAATGTATACCTTGCTGACCTGATCCGAAGTTTTCTAACCTCAATAGGATCTTCAGGTAGGAATTGATTCCATCCATCCATGTGGGCTTTGGATCAATCATTATAGAAATAGTTTCCAATCTTTCGATTGCTGGATAAAAAATCCTTCCAACAAGAATGTTGTCAAACTCCTCTATTCCTTCACTCATTGCCAGTTGAGCTAAGGCATCAGCATGACCATTTTGAGTTCAGGGAATTCATCCGACTAGCACAGTTTGGAAATTTTTGAACACTTGCCGACAACTTAAAGATAGCTATTTATCCTTTCTTCCTTTGTTTGATAAGCTTTGTTGACTTGATTGACCACCAATTTTGAGCCACTATGGACTATCAAATGAGTAACTTTCATTTCCTTTGCCATTCTCACCCCTGCTATAAGTACTTCATATTCAGCCTCATTGTTTGAGGCTTTGAAGTTGAATGATAATGCCTCACAGAATAATTGGCGATTCAAACTAATCAAGATAAATCCAACTCCTGACCGAGCTCCAGTGGAGGATCCATCAACGAAGAGTTCCCATTGAGTGTCGTGAGGAAGTTCTTCTATTGGATTCGAACTGAACTCCGCAACAAAATTAGGGAGAGCTTAGCCCTTTATAGAGGTGCAATGTTTGTATCTTATGTCGAACTGCCCGAGCTCTACTATCCACTTGACCATCCGACCTAAAGTAGCAGGATTTTGTAAAACTTGTCTTAACGGATAATTAGTTAAGATCTCAATTGGGTGCTCCAAAACGTAGGGCCTCAACTTCTTTGCTGTCATAACCACAACATAAGCCAGTTTTTTTAAAGGAAGATCACGGAGTTTGGCTTCATGAATAGCTTTGCTTACATAGTAAACAAGATACTGTATTCCTTTCTCATCTCTAGCTAGAACATCACTAATAGCATGCTCAGACACTACAAGATATAAAATCAGCATTTCTCCTGCTTTTGGTTTTGATAGCACCGGTGGCTGCGCCAATTGTTGTTTCAGTTCATCAAAGACGAGCTGGCATTTAGGACTCCATTCGAACTTCTTCCTTCCTCGTAAGACATCGAAGAAAGGTTTGCACTTATCAGTCGACTTTGATAAAATGACTGAGGACAGCTACTCGTCCAATCAAACTTTGAACCTCCTTAAGCTTTGTTGGGGCATGCATTTTAATGGTAGCTCATATCTTTTTCAAATTTACTTCAATTCCCCGATGATTCACTAGATAACCCAAGAATTTTCCTGATCTCACACCAAAAGCGCATTTGTGCCGGTTTAGCTTCATCCTGTATTGTCTCAAGATTTCAGCAAGATGTTGAAATGGTCCCTAGCATCCACACTCTTCACTAACATATCATCAAAATACACCTCCATAGTTACCAATCTGCTTGGCAAACATGGAATTGACCAGACATTGGTAGGTTGCTCCAGCGTTCTTGAGACCAAAATGCATCATTTTGTAATAGTCAGACCCCAATCAGTGATGAAAGCAGCATGTTCTTGGTCCATTTCATACATAAGAATTTGATTATATCATGAGTATGCATCCATGAAACTAAGTAGCTCACGTCCTGCTATTGCATCTACCATTTGATCTATCCTTGGTAGTGGAAAACTGTCCTTAGGACATGCTTTGTTCAGGTCAGTAAAATCTATACACATTCTCCAATCTCCATTACTTTTCTTCACAAGAACTGGGTTAGAAACCATCTTGGATATTTTGCTTCACGGATAAATCCATTACGAAGCAACTTTTGTATCTCTTTGTTTAAGCCTCGTATCTTTCTGGATTCAAAGGTCGACGTCGTTGTTATTTTTAGGTCACATCATTGGGTCGATATCTAACCTGTGGAAAATGATTCTTGGATCGATTTCCTTTCATGTCCATGTGATTCCAAGCAAAAACATCGAGGTTCTATTGGAGGAACTCGATGATCTGACCTTGAAGGGGTGGTTGCGGTTCATGGCCTATTCTGAGTTCTTTTGGAGGATCGCCTGGTCCGACCACCACTCTATCTAGCTCTTCCATAGGTTCTCCTCATTTCACTCTTAAACGTGGGTCTAACGAACTGAGATCAGATTCGATCAGATGTACCATATGAACTTCTAGGAGAATATATGTATCCTTCTTTGCTGGACAAATCTTCATCCAACATTCCTCAGCAATATCTCTGTTTCTCTTAACTTATCTTACCCTATGAGGTGTGGGAAATTTGAGAAAATAGTGGTATATTGACACAATTACTCTGAGATTAAATAACAAAGATTGCCTCATAATGGTGTCATAAGGTAAATTGAAATCAAATACTACAAATTCTGCATTCAATTTAGTTCGGTGTAGAGCTTCACCGACCTTGACAGAGACTTTGATCAACCCTTTTTCTTTGGTGAGGGCCCATTGAGTCCTAAAACCACGTTCGGATATGGTTGTAGAAATTTGAATAGGATTCCCATCCATTCCAGCGTGTTAAGATAGAGTATGTTAAGAGAGCTTCCTGTATCAACTAAGACTTTGGGAATGACAACTTCTGCTATGGTTATTGAGATTACCAAGATTCCAAGATGATCATCCGTCGCATTTTTGCAGTGCTTCTCAATAATGCTTATCTCAGAGAGGTCAGTAATAATGGGTCTCTTTAACCTTATCTTCCTTGCTCTATCATTTTGCTGGCTCCTCAACATTTGGATCTGAAGACTAGGTAGATCAATGTTGCAAGCTCTCACCCCAGCTTGATTCCTACGTAATACACCAACTCTGTTGGGAGTAAAAAACTTTATACAATAATGATATATTGAGGTGGCATCCTCCAATTCATGCAATATGGGTCTCCCCAATATGACATTATAATTGGAAGGAAGGTCGACAACAACAAAATCTACTAAGATTCTTCTCTGGCAAAGGACCTTGCCTATCTCCACAATTAGAACAACCTGACCTAGAGCTTCAATAGGATCACCAGAACAACCTCCTGGAGTATGGCTAGAGATAACGTTCTTGAATTTCCATTTGTTCTAAAGTTCGAGAGTACAACACATTTACTGAGCTCCTGTTATCGACTAGAGTTTGGTTCACTTGTATCCCAACAACAGCCATGGTTATTACCAGTCCATCACTTTGGTCCTACAAAATTCCTTATGAATATTCTTTCAAAAATCCAAACCATTCTGAATATGACATAGTGTTTGTGCCAGATTTTGGTAATCCCACATTGTAATTTAGCCAGATACGGGCATTACGTGCTTGTCTGGGCCTTACTCTCTAGATCCTTCAAGGCATTGATTACCACTTATTAGAGTTCTGATCTCAGCTCGGGGTAAGGATATTGAGCTTGAAGACCTAGCTGAACTCGTTGACATGTTCCTTATTGATTAGGTTGTTGATTACCAGCTTGGTTCATATATCTGGGTTTAGCCACAAATTTTTACAGATGATCTCGTCGAATTAAGGATTCCACTTCTTTATTTTGATTTCTACAATCATCAGTATTGCGTCCTGCTGACTTGTAGTATCGATAGTACCTCCTTTGATTTTTCCCTGCTAAGTCCTTTTTTCTGATGTGGGGTCTAAGAAATGTTTCTTTTTCTTCCGCTTCCAAGAAGACATCTTCCAGAGTGGTATTTAATGGATGATATTTGTAGAATTTATCCGAATAAAGCTTAGGACGACTTCGATCCCTCCTGTCTTTTCTCTTTTCACGACTAAAATATTTATCCATTTTTTCTCCTTTGCTAGATGTGAGGAATTTAGATTTACCTTGGGTTTCCCCTGGTCTGACGTGGCTTCCTCAGCGCTTATATGTTTTTCAGCTCAATTCAAGAACTGGTACATCCGACGTTCATCCTCATGTACAGACCACTAAAACCTCGTTCTACGCCTTAGCCTAGAAAGAACTATCATAAGTGCGGCTTCATCAAAGATCTTTTCAACCTCCATGGACTGCTTATTGAATCTGCTGAGCTAACTTTTAAGCAATTCAGTTTTTCCTCACTTAATGCTCACCAAGCACTCCTTAGGTATAGTTCTTGCTTAAAAAACCCATTAACTGGGCAGAAATGCTGTGGCAAAGTCATTCTAATTTCTTATAAATCTTTGATGTAGCCTTCTGAACCATCTTTGGGCTTTATCTCCCAAGGTTAATGGAAAAGCACGACACATTATGCCATCTTCTATTCCTTGCAGTTCCATCCAGGAAGTGTACTTGTCCAAATGGCTAAGATGATCTATTTCTCCTTCGTACCCGGTCAGTTGTGGCATCTTTAATTTTTTAGGCAAAGGTTCAGCAAGGATATCTTTAGTGAAGGGAGAATGGCGTTTGGTGAGATATTCTTCCATGTTTCCTTTGTCCTTGGCTTCCAAATCAGCAATACATTTTTTCAATGCACTCATTTCAAGTTCCGGTTGTTCCGATGATCGTTTGACATGGGGACTCAACATTTTTACTCCGAGATGTTAGGGAGTGCTGAGAGCCTAGTCTATCAAACACACTACTAGCTTTCCTACCAGCTAACTTTATTGGTATGGGAGAGCTCCTGATCTCTTCAGTTCAACTTTTGGAGGATTCTTCTCCTAAAAATTGGAGAGTCCTTTTGGTGGGAGGTCATCTGGTTCTCTTTCTCTATGGGGATTCCACCTTAGTGTTTGGTGGTGTAACGTGAGTTTTGTTTCGGTCCAACCTGTTAAATACATTTGTCAACTTTTCAATAGCTTCTCTCATCATGGTCATTTGAAGGACAGAAGCTTCGTTTTGACCTCGTCCTCTTCCAATATTTTATGGATTGTTGGTTTGTTCAGAGTGTGAGATTGATTTTTGGATGCTGAAAATTCATCCATCATGATATTTCTTCGTAGATTTTATGGAGAGATAATGCTGCTTTTACAAGTTAGGGCCCTCCTTCTAGCGTGAAACTGTTGACGTCGAAAATTGTATGAACAAAATTCAAGCCAACTTAAAATATAAATAAGAATTTTATTGATAATGATTTGCAAATTATAATTGTAACTACAAGTTTGCTTTCTTTTTTTTTCTCAAGGAGATTTTTAACCACCAAAACCCGTCCTCAATTGAAATACGAAGTGTTTTGAGCTTTTTTCTTCTATTTTTCTCTAAGACTCTCATTCTTCCTTTTATAGGGAAGGGTTAGCATGCATTCTTCATTTCCTTGTCTTATCAGCTACAGTATCGAGCTAAGAAAGTTCATCGGCATGTTAGGATTGGCTATTGAGTTCGGCTCTGTCAGATCATTATGAGTTTAACCTTACATGTGGTCCCCAACAATTAATGAATTAATTAGGGAACAAAGCTAAGGCATTTGATAGGTGGAATTGGTGAGCACTGATGTAAGACCTTCCAAATGTCACTTGTTGATTGATTATTTGTACAATGTGTAAGGAATCATCAATCATTATGTTCTCTCGAACTTTGGCAATAACTAATACGAGCTGATCTCAAATATCCGAGCTTAAATTAGCATGAGCTTAATGCATACAACAAATTGTACTTAACGACCTCGGAGATCGGATGTCAACAATGTTCGACCAAGTAAGTTCACCTCCGGACACCGTCGAGAAAAATCTAAATTTTCCCGAGCAATCTCTAGGTATATGAAAGAATGCACATTAGTCTTACACATGTTCAAATTTGAGGTCAAACAGACTTCGTTTGAATTAGAAAATAAAAAGACAAAGTGAGTTACACGAAGTGAGTTTTGTAAGCCATGTCATGCCTATGTGTGACATTTTGAGTTTTAGTGTTTCCAAATGCATTAGTCAATGAAGTTTAACACAAAAATCAAACCAAAACATATAGAAATCATGTTACATTTGAGATGAACCCTAATTCAAACCAATATTTACACGTGCATTTCATTGAACACTTTGAAAGCATTATTTTTTCCATAAAACTTCCAAAAGCAATGGCATTAATCAAGCCCCAATTTTTTTATTTTTTATTTTTGCTTCAATTCAATTCAACTCAACAACTACAAATCCATCCCTACCTAATTCTTGTACTCCATCTCAAACATCCAATTTCACTCCCAAGGCAACCATAAAAAAAACTTACATAGAATGAGGCAAGGAAATTTTGTATGACATACCTTTTCGTTGATGGGAGATTGAGGGAACAGAAGATGAGTACTAGGTAGTACCGTGTCGATGTATGAAGATTGGATGTGTTCGTGTGTGTTGATGAAGAGTGCTTGAAGGAGAGGAAATGGGTGCGTGTGTTATGTAGGTAGTGTAGGGCTTGGGGTTTTAAAAATCAATTTTAGGCTTTTTTTTTAACTCTATACGACCGCATAGAGTTAAGTGTTGCGGTCGCATAGAGCAAAATGTCAGGGCCAAGTTAGGCCCTGATGCAATGGATGCGTCCGTATCCTGGTAGCTCTATGCGACCATATAGACTACCAGGATGGGGTGTTTGTGCTTGTATAAAAAATTGCCACTTTCGACTGTTTAAGACCCTCGAAGCCTCGATTTTCATGTTATACAAGTTTAAATGGATGTAATGAGTATATGCAACATGGAAAAATTTTAAAACATGCTCAACTCTTTAAAAACTCATTTTTGGTAATGTTTCACTAAAAATTCGGTTTTCGCTCTACAATGCAACTCGACTTTCCAACGCCCCCAAAACTTGTCAGAACATATTTTAAACCAAAGCAACTCAGAGACTTAAACGAATTTTTTTTAAGAAACATTCCATGATGACTATGCAATTCACAACAAACTCAGCAATGAACTCTTCCCCCAGCTAAATCGGACATCATCGTCCATGTCTAAACATGCCAACCAAAGGAAAGGATATCACTTGAATACTGAAGTAAATCAACATAGAGTCAAAATGATGGTTAACCTGAAAAGTGCTCAATTGAAAAAAATAAAGCAAGAAATGAAAAGAAACATAAAAACAAAACTAATATATAGAAAAGTAAAGGGAAGAACATACCTGAGTGATGTCAAGGATGGTACACAGAGTCTGCAAGAGGGACTTCTTCCACTGCAGACACATGTTGTCCATAAACTATCTTAGACGCTACCAATTCACTTTAAACACTCTATCATTGTTAGGATCCTCAATTTCAATTGCCCCATTTTCAAAACTTGTTTCACCATGAAAGGGCCAGTCCACCTAGATCGAAGTTTTCCTAGGTGCTTATGAAGTCTAGAATCATACAAGTATACTTTTTGATTGGTTCAAATGTTTTCCTAAGAATGTTTTTATTATGAAATGTTTTCATTTTTTACTTGTAGATTGTAGAATTCTCATATACATCATTTCTTAACTTTTCCAACTCAGTCAACTGAAACTTTCTAAGCTTAACCCCCTCTTCGAGGTCAAAGTTAAAGTGTTTGATGGCCTAATAGGAACGGTGCTCAAGCTCTATAGGTAAATGGCAGCACTTTCCAAAAACAATTCGATAAGGTGACATGTCTAAAGAGGTCTTAAAAGTTGTACGGTAAGCTCAAAGTGCATCATTTAGTCTTAAGGACCAATCTTTACAATTGGGGTTTACCATTTTCTCCAAAATTTGTTTGATTTCTCTATTAGCCAATTCTACTTGTCCACTAGTTTGGAGGTGATAAGTAGTAGATATTTTATGAACAACCTCATACTTTGTCATTAGTGATTCAAATGAACGGTTGCAAAAGTGTGTGCCTCTGTCACTAATAATAACTTGTGGTGTGCCAAACCTAGACAAGATATTTTCTTCAAGAAATTTAACAATCGTTTTATTATCATTGGCCCTACAAGCTACTGCCTCTACCTATTTAGACACATAATCTATGGCCACAATGATGTATAAGTAACCAAAAGAAGGTGGAAAGGGTCCCATAAAGTCAATCCCCCAACAATCAAATACTTCTATTACCAAAATGAGATTTAAAGGCATCATATTATGTCAGGACACAACATCAAGTTATTGGCACCTCTAACAAGATTTATAGTAGGTATTAGTATCTTTAAATAAAGTAGGCCAGTAAAAACCACATTGTAAAATTTTTGCACAGTCCTTTTCATAGAAAAATGGTCTCCACATGCTTGGGCATGATAGAAATTTAGTACGCTATGTATCTCCTCATCAGGGGCACAGCTTCTTAAGATTTGATCATGGCAGTATTTAAATAGACATTGGTCATCCCAATAAAAATTACGTACCTCAACTATGAACTTTCTCGTCTTGTTCACTCTATTCTCTTAGGATTTCACCTGCAACCAAGTAATTGACAATGTGAGAAAACCATGGTAGAGAAGAAATAGAAAACAAATTCTCATCTAGGAATTCATCTCTGATTAGCAAGGTGTTCATGTTGTCCTCAAAGGTTAGCCTTGACAAATGGTCTGCCACCACATTCTCCATTCCATTTTTATCTTTTATGGTGATAACAAATTCCTGCAAAAGTAGAATCCACCGTATTAAACGTGCCATAGCATCCTTCTTCGTAAGAAGGTACTTAAAGACAGGATGATCTGTGAAAATTGTAATGGGAGAGCCAATCAAATAAGAGCGAAACTTATCAAGAGCAAAAACTACGACCAATAATTTTTTTCAGTGGTGGAATAATTTATTTGAGCACTGTTGAGAGTTCTACTAGCAAAGTAGATTACAAAAGGCTTACATTCTCTTCATTGCCCAAGGACATCACCTACCGCATAATCGCTTACATCACACATAATCTCAAATGGCAATGTCCAATTAGGTAGCTGCATTATGGGTGCTAAAGTTAGCTTGTCAATCAGCATTGCAAACGCCTCTTAGCAAGCTAGGGTCCATTCAAAAGTGACATCTTTGACTAAGAGGTTACATGATGGTCTAGATATGGATGAAATTTTTTGTATAAACCTCTTATAAAAACTGGCATGGCCAGGAAGTGATCTAATATCTTTTGGTGTCTTATGTGTAGGCAATTTAGAGATTAATTTAATATTGGATTTATTAACATCTATCCCTTTAGGTGAAATTACATGTCCTAAGACAATGCCTGAAGGTACCATAAAATGGGACTTCTCCCAATTCAAAACTAACTCATTTTTCTCCACCGGGTTAAAACACTCTTCAAATTCAACAAATATGCATCCAAGGAGGTTCCAAAAACAGTTAGGTCATCCATGAAAACTTTCATACAATTTTCCACCATGTCACTAAATATGCTCATCATGCATCTTTGAAAAGTAGCAGGAGCGTTACATAATCCAAATGACATCATACGAAATGTATAGGTACCAAAAGGACAAGTAAATATGGTCTTTTCATGGTCTTCTAAAGCTATTTCAATTTGATAATAACCAGAATAGCCATCTAAGAAACAGTGAAAGAGATGGCCAACCACATGCTCCAACATTTTGTCCAAAAAAGAAAGAGGAAAATGGTCCTTGTGCATGGCAGTATTTAACTCCTATAATCAATGCACATACGCCATCCAGTCGCTGTCTTAGTGGGGAACTAATTCACCTAATTCATTCTTTACCACTGTGACACCTGACTTTTTAGGGACCACTTGTGTTGGACTAACCCATTTACTATCCGCAATTGGGTAAATGATACTCGCATCTAACAATTTTAACACCTCACTTTTCACAACTTCTTTCATTGTGGGATTTAACCTACGTTGTGTGTCTCTTTTAGGACTTGTTTCCTCTTTTAAGTAAATCCTATGTGAACAAATTAAAGGACTAATACACTTAATATCAGCTATGGTACATCCTAATGCAGATTTATGCTCATTCAGAATATTTAAAAGCTGCTCACCTTGCAAAGCATTCAATTCTGAAGATATAATTACAGGAAAAGTATCACCTGGTCCAAGAAACACATGTTTCAGTCTTGGGGGTAGCGGTTTCAACTCAGGTTTGGGACTTTCAATGCTTATGGTTGCTGTCCTCGAGTCCTTACTGACAATTCTTCAAACTGGAACTGCCATGGTGATATCCCATAATCCTGAAATTTTGCAAAAAGGGCACAAATGTTAACATATTCCTCATCATCATAACGTGCTGGAATTTCAGAATTTAAAAGAAAAAAGTTCAAAGGGTCAAAATCAGCAGTTGTAGATACTTCATCCTGAGTGAGTGCATCAATCATGTATATTTGATAGCATTCATCATCATCCCTAGACTACTTAGTGATGTGAAAAATATTGACTTCTAAAGTCATGTTCCCAAAAGACAACTTAATTAAACCATTCCTGCAATTTATAATAGCGTAAGTTGTGGTAAGGAAGGGTCTACCAAGAATGATAGATATTTTAGAATCAACATTCACATCAACCTTCAAGTCTAGAACTAAATAATCAACAGGATATAAAATTTGTCAATTTGTACCAAAACATCCTCAACTACTCCTCTATGTCTTATGGTGGACCAATCAGCCAGTTGTAAAACTACAGATGTAGGTTTTATCTCACATAATCCTAACAACAAGTATATAGCATAAGGCATGAGGTTAACACTAACTCCTAAATCAAGAAATGCTTGTACAAATTCATGACTCCCAATGATGCAAGAAATAGTAGGAAAACCAGGGTCCCTATACTTTGGTGGGATCCTTTGCTCTATCACGGCGCTTACTTGCTCAATCAAGAAAGCCGTTTTCTTAACATGGTGCTTCATCTTCACAGTGCACAAGTTTTTAAGGACTTTAGAATATGTAGGAACTTGAGAAATCACATGCAAGAGAGGTAGATTGATTTTACTTGTTTGAGGTATTCTAAAATCTCGCTACGTTGTTTGGCAGCTTTTAGGGTAGGCTTGAGAGCTTGAGGGAAAGACACTCTAGTTGGGTTGTCCACTACCTCTTCACTAGGACTACTCTCTTCAGAATTACTAGACTCCATTTTATTTTCCTTAGGCTTGGGGATTGGTTCTATAACTTTCCCATATTGAGTGGTGATGGCATTTATTTCCTTAAGGTTGTTTTCTTCTGAACCTGAAATTTGTGCCATATATTGCCCCTTAGGAGTTGGTTGAGATTGAGATGGAAATTTTTCCCGTTCCACGACAGCTAAGGCATTAGTCAATTTAGACATGATTTTTCATTTCATTGCTTTCCTCAACAACTTGGTTAATCATACTCTCAAACTTCTATTTTGTCTTATCTTGTGCCTCTATAAATGCATGTAAAGTGTCTTTTAAGGAATTCCTAGAGGATGTGGGTTGAAATGAAGGTATAGTGTAAGCTTTGTTTGGCTGGGTAGGTTGCTGGTTTTCAAATTTCCAAATAAAATTGGGGTGATTCTGGCACCCTGGATTGTACGTTTCAGATAGAGGAGCATAAGGTTTTTTGTACGTACCTAAAATCTTACAGTGTTCATCATAAACCCCCATCATCTCAGCCAGTGTAGTATACTTGTACGCCGGATGATCAGTTCCACCACACACAAAACAAGGTCCCAACGACTCGACACGGGAAATAGTCTAGGTAAGCTTTGAGTCCTTAGCACGTAAGACTTCAAGTTCTCTAGTGAGGGCTTCTACCTTAGCTTTGAGGCCTAAGATGATAAATACCTATGCTAGAAGGGTTTCCTGTGGGTCGTGACCTATTAGTATTATCAGCGGCACTAGGTCCAGTCCAAGTATGAACTTTTTCAGCTAGGTCATCTAAGTACTCTATGGCCTCATCTGGATCTTTTTGCAAGAACTCACCATTATACATCATCTCAACAAATTGACGTTCTCTAGGTGTCAGTCCTTCATAAAAATAGCTCACAATATGCCAACTCTCATAACCATGGTAAGGACAAAGAGCTTGTAACTCTTTGTAGCTTTCCCTTGCTTGGTATAAGGTTTCGCTATCTTTTTAAGTGAATGAGGAAATTTGCTTCTTAAGAACAGTAGTCTTATAATGGGGAAAGTATTTGTTCAAAAATGCTTGAGTTATTTTAGCCCAATTTTCAATCGAATGTGGTCTCAATGAATATAGCCATCTTTTTGCTCATTCTTTAAGTGAAAATGGGAAAAATTTGAGCCTGACTGCATCCGTTGTACCATGTTGATTATGGAAGGTTGCGACCACCTCTTCAAACTCCCTAATGTGCACGTACGAGTTTTCGTTTTCAAGTCCAAGAAAAGTGGGAACAAAATGCATGATGGTATGGATGTAAGTGTGGGATGAAGTAATCTTGTAGTGTTCTATAAGGTGCATCCCCATGCTCACTATCAATCATGGGTCATGGTGTTGGGTAGTACGGTGTTCGTGGCAATTGATGCAGTGTCAAAGATAGGGTTAGAAAGAGATACAAACATTGTATGAGGTCCTTCGATGAATTCATCTTGCTCGCCTTGATTCTTGCTCATAAAATACGAAAATAAAGCTACGTGAGAATAGAAAATAACAATGAAGAGAATTAAATTAATTGAAGAGAAATAAAGGAAAGATATCACCCTTTTTTAGTTAATCCCTTAGTTTCTTGTACCGTCTCCCCAGCAACGGCACCGAAATTTGATTACGTTCAAAGAATAATGCGGTAGTTGTAGCACAACTTTGGAGTGTCGATTCTATAGGGAGATGGTTGAAATGCTTAAAGAATTTGAAGGATGATTGTTCTTTTGAATGTGTAGTAAAATTTATTGCTTGAGTGGAATTAAAATCAATGTTTGAGATAGTGATATGTCAGAATTCCCTCAATTGGATTGGATCAATCACATCAATAATTCATTCTTTTTACTCAATTAGAGATGTTTTACCTAACTCTCTAATCGGAACATATAACATTAAAAATCAATTTAATTCAATTGTAATCCTAGAATCTAGATTTCCTATAACACAATCGCACTTTTTTATTAGAATAATTCGAAAAACAACCATATACACCTAGCATAAAGCAGTAATCAATCAACCAATAAAATAAATGAAATTAAAACTCAAAAAATAGTTCAATTATTCGATAGACAAAGCATAAATGAATCTATGAAGAATTTAATAAAAGTTAAGCCAATCTCAAAATAAACTTGTGAAAAGAATGTCTAAACCTAGGATTGTTCAGCAAAGAAAGATCTAATTGCATGAATAATTGATATAAAATCACAAAATCCAATCGAATTCCTCTGTAGCTTCACCAAAATCTTTAGTTCCTCATGCGAAATTCTTGAGCTCCAAGGGATAAAAGATGTGTATGGAGGATTTCTATGTGTTCTGGGATATATTAGGGTTTTAATATGCGTCCAAGATGTTGTTTCCTTAAGTGTTTCGATCATACAATGAAACTAGAAAAATCGCGTAAAAAAAACCAACTATGCGACCGCATAGTTCAGAGACATGCGGTCGCGTAGAAGACTTGAATTGGGCACTTGATTTCTCTGAAGGAGCCTATGCGACCGCATAGGAATAATGTTATGTGGCCGCATGGCTTCGTGCATTTCTCATTGTTGTGTTTTGGTCCTCAAACTTCATTTCTTGTTTTGTGACGGCTTTTTCCACTTCTTCTTCCAATGCTTAATTCTTTATCTCAATTTGACATCGACATCTTCGCATCTTCATTTCCTCTTTCAGTTCATCTTTTGGTTATTTGCATCTTGGTCCCTGAACTTTATTTTTCCTTCATTTTGGTCATTTTCCACTTTGTTCTCCTTATTTCCCCTACATTCATCACGTTGTCCTACATATTAAGTGTTTAAAAACACACTTATCAATATTTCATCTCTCTCTTCGGAGACTCGAGTGAAAATCATTCCTAAATTTCAATTCCAATATCTCTATTCCGAATAAAAGATCTAAGAATTCATAAGTTCTAAGGTTCTTTGTGGAAACATTTTAAAGAATTTATACTTTCTCTAGAAACCTATAAAATCTAGGTTGTGTTATTCTATGATCAAGTCTAAGGCTCTCCCTCGATAGTCGAATCTTAAACAACAAATCAATCAATCAATCAATGGCAGTTAATTGAAATCATTAAGTAATACAAATAAACTTAAAAGAAAACCTCAAAGAAATAATTATTGAAAAGAAAAACATAGTTTCAAGTATCGATTACATCAAACCCTAATTTCTGTTAACATTCTCCTTCTTCCAGCTAGGGTGGCGCCTGAACGCTAGGACTATAGCACCTGGATGTCCCATTTTTGCATCAATACACTATATTATTGGCAATTGAGTAGAGCCTGAGTACTGAATGCAAAGCGTTTGGATGCTGCTCTCGCTGTTAACTTTATGCTCTTTCATTCAACTTTAGCTTATTCCTTTCATTCGTTGCCTATTTCCAAGTCATTTTCTCCTTGATTCACATCAAATCCCTCTTTGGTTGTTTCAAACTCCTTTTTCATCAATTTACCTAACCTATAAAGCAACACGAAAACATACAAAAAAATCTAAAGAACAAATAATTTATCTAGTTTAAATAATATTAAATGCATGAGTTAAACAGTCTCATCAAGAAACTAAGAGAGGCATCCAAAACCCTATTCAAGTGTCAAGAAACATTGTGCAAAAAGTCAAGCTAGGACTATACAAGCGTTTATTGGATGCAACCCAATTTCTAATTCTTTTATTTACATGATTTTGATTATTAATTGCATTGTATGAAACCAAAATTTTCTCTCATCCCACATATACAATCAAGTAGCCTTAACTCCAGTGCGATCTTATTGGTAATTATTTTTCTTTCTTGCTTATGTATCATGGAATCTGCAAACGAGTAAAAGAGAGAAAATGAAGATAAAAGATCAAGTGCTAACGAAATGGCATCATCATATGATACATCGAGTATTTTTTACCTTTATTTTGTGATCATATTGAGGACTTTATGTATTAGGATTGTACCTTAGATTGCTTTGTTTGTTGTTTAAGTTGTTTGTTTTTGTGTGATTTAAAAGAATATTCGTATGCCATAAAAATTCGATAATTTTGGAAAAATTCAAAAAATAATTCTTGTTTTATGTGTGCTTGTGTAAGTTGGATAGTCTTGCCGGTTAATGATGAAATTAGTTGAAATTGTACAGATTCATGGATTATGAATAAGTGACGAAACTTTGCTAATTTGATACTTGTCCATTTTAGGTTGTAATATTCTGAGCACAATAGTCATATGATCATCATTTATTTTTGGATTGATTTCATTTATGAATGAAATTGATTGTCAAAATCAAGGTCACGCTATATAGCACAATCAATTGACTAATTGAAAGGACTAGTTTTGGGTGGTTGATTTCGTGTTTGGAGTTATTGAGATAGGTGTTAATTTCATAATTGTTGAATATTTATATGGTGTGTTTTAGCTAATATGTGGAAACCCGGTAATAACCAGACTAAGGGTTTGATCCCAGTTACTTGTTTCAGTATAAGACATTGTACTCATCGGGCACATAGGAAAAAGTTACATATCTCGCAGTGTAGAGCTAGTCTTAATTAACCAGTTCGTATTCATCACCAATGTTTGTGAGACAATATATCCGAAAAAAAAGGATGCCTCAAATGTAGAGTAAAAACTACCTTCGAAAACCCAAAAAAAAAAAAAAATTCTTAAAATAGAAGAAGGGACACAATTAGAAAAAAGAAAAGAAAAACACAAAAAATGTGTTGAGGTAGTGACAAAACAACTATAAGTTGTGTCAATGTTCGACTAAGCCTTGGACACTTAATTTCGGAATCTAGATTCTTAGTGAAGTTATTAGTCCAACTGAAACGTTGAGGTTGAGATATTCAAATTTAGGGAGAATCATCACATATCAACGTAGTTGCTTTTATTGGTGAAACTCTACCAAACTTGAGCAAGAATGAATGAATGTGGTAAAATCAACTTTAGAATAAACAACCGGATGTGAGATTGAAGAACAAGTTTGGGGTGTGTATTCCACAATAGAGAAAAATAATTGACTACTAAGGTCCAAGATATAACCAAGCAAAAAGTTCATGGTGATTGAATTAATTATGCACACACACTTTGATCAAACATTGAATAAGTGAAAATTTATTTCAGTACCATTACTTTTCAGCACTTGACATAAATACGACAAATTATCTAATATGTTGATTTTTATTTTTGTTTGCTCGTGTTAAGTTGATAATCTTGCTCGGGACGAACAAAAGTTTTAAGTTTTGAGGTATTTGATAAATATATTTTACACACTTATATGTACTTAAAATATTTGACAAATTATGGCTATTTGAACGCACATGTGTCTAATTCAATGAAGTTATAATAATTGTAGGTAAAATCGAGATTTTGACGCAATTGGCACAAAAAAAAAAAATGTTTTGAACTTAATTTGAGTTAATTTGGAAAAATTGAAGATCATTTGAATTGTACATGATTAATATCGAGGGCCTGTTTGAACCTTATTCTTTAGGTAGAATGTATTTTGGAATAGTAGATTGATGGAGAATGTCTGGTTAAAAATGAAGGAAAAGTTTTTGCGTTACGTGTAATATTATTGTATTGAAGATTGTGTAGTTGAAAATTTTGGAATAAACAGTCTCAGATAACACCAAGAATATAACAGAAATTAAAGAACACCAAGGATTTTTCACCCTTAGGCCCGAATGTTCACCTCAGAAAGGGATAATCACTACGTTCAGCATCCACCAAAGTGGTTATCGCTCTAATCTACTAGATTACACCAAGTAGTCAAAGGTTGCTGCTAAACCAAGAACAGAATCACCACAATTACAAAGCAATCTACACTACAGACGAAAACCAAAAGTTTTCAAAGAGAGAACAGAGAGAGCAGAAAATAAGAGAAAACCCTAGGCAATATCTCGAATGTTTATCAAATGAAAAGTCAAGCCAAATAATACAAAATGTCAAAAGTATCCAAAGGTTGCACCACTTCAAAATGACATCATCACAGCCTTTAAAATTAATAACCACCCTTGATCGTGAAATATCGATTGCTTGTTGATCCCTGTGAATTGCGTGAAAGTGGATACTCCAAATTCGGGGGTCAAAGAGTTTTAGAAAACATTCTTGGTGGAAAAAAATGTGAATGAAAGATCCCACTGAATTGAATTGGATCCAAAGTCTCATTTCAGTAAAATGCGAGAATGCACAAAATGGAAAAGAGGCAGCCGTGTTACATTCCATCAATTTGGACTACATCATTGGGCCATCTAATTAGGTTACATCATTGGGCCCATAGTGTTAAGCATAATGTTTAACAATCTCCACCTTGTTTGACATCTTTGGGTTTCATTGCAGATTAGATGTTAACTCCTCCTTTGATTTCATTAACTCTATGTACCTGCAAAAAAATTTAGTTAGTGATAACATTTAGGAGATTTAAACAATCCCAAATTTATGCAAATGAAGTATTTTTGTTCCCATATCTGCTGGATTACATTTTGTTGAAACCTTTTCAATTTTCATAATCTCATTTTCTAGGATATTCTTATAAAATGAAATTTAACATCTATATGTGTAGTCCTATTATGAAAATAGGGTTTTTACTAAGATGTATAGCTATATAACAACAATATTACCAGAAAAAACAATCTCATCCAACAAGTTTTTTAGCTATATACTTTCTTTACAGTATTTGTAGCTGCAATATATTCATCCTTTGTTGATGATAGAGCTACTATCTTTTGTAGTTGATATTTCCAACTTATGTAGGTATCATTTAAAGTAAAAACATATACAAGTATAGATTTTCTATTATCACAGTTACCAACAAAATCTGAATTAACAAAACCTTTTATTCTAATTCCAATTTCACTCCTATTGAACATTAGTCCTATGTTAAAAGTTCATTTAAGTATCTTAACAACCATTTTATGGCTTCCCAATGACATTCACCATGATTACTCATGTATCTACTTAAAGCACTTATAGCAAAAGCAAGATTAGGTCTGATACAGACCATTTTATATATGATAGAGCCAACAACATTTGCATAAGGAACTTTTTCCAGCCTATTCTTTTCTATTTTGGTTTTAGGACATTGTGCTATAGAAAATTTAAAGTGGCTACCAAGAAATAAAGTTACTTCTTTAGCCTTATCCATAGAAAATCTGCATAATATTTTTTGAAATGTACGACTATTGAGTAAGAAACAAATTATTATTATTTCTATTTCTTCTAATTTCCATTCTTAGAATCATTTTTACTTGACCTAAATCTTTCATTTCAAATCCTTGTTTTAACTTTTGCTTAATATTGTTAATCTAAGTTATATCACACCCAACAAGTAACATATCATCAACATATAGCAAAAGATAACAAGAATCAGGGCCACCACTGCCCTTAGAGTATGAACATGGATCATATTCTATTAAAATCAAAACCCTTTATAAAGGTATCAAATCTAATATACCATNAACCATAAAGTGATTTTTGTAAAAAACCCACATTTTTCTTTTCCTTTTTGTTCAAAACCTTTTAGTTGAGTCATATAAATTTTCTCATCCAAATTCCACGTAAGAAGGCATTTTCACATCTCATTTTTCTAATTCAAAATCAAATTGTGAAATAAGAAAAAGTAAAACTCTTATAGAAGTATATTTGACTATAGGAGAGAATTTCATTGTAGTCAATTTCCTCTTTTTGGTTAAAGCCCTTAGCAACTAATCTGGCCTTGAACCTTACATTTTCACCTTTTGAATCACCTTCTTTTATTTATAAATCAATTTACAATCCATAACCATTTCCCCTTTTGGTTGATTTACTAAGACCTAGGTTTATTCCTAACCAATGAAAGCATTTCATCTTTCATGGCTGCAAGACAAGAATTTGCATGTTTTCCCTCAATGGCCTTTTCATAAGAGTTATGCTCATTGTCCAAATAATTCTGAACATTAAAGGCAGTAATAAATTCAGACTCATCATATCTTGATGATGGTCTTATTTCCGTATTTACTTTATACCTAGTTAGATGATAATCTTCTAATGGATTTTCAGGTCGATCAAGTTCAGGTCCAGTAACAGATACAAGTTCAGTTTCAGGTTCAAGTTCAATAATTTGTTCCTGACCCTACTCCACCTCAAATTGATCATTATTTTCAGAATTTAAATCAACCTGAAAAAAGTTTAGATTCCATAAAAAAATTATTTTGATCAGTTTCAATGGTAGCACTTCCTTTTTCTTTTGTGCAAGGCATGTCCATCTCATTAAAGATAATATCCCTACTAATTATAACTCTATAACCTACATAATCATTCAACCAAATCTTATAACCTTTAACACCTTCACCATATCCTAAGAAAATTCCTTTAACGGGTTTGGACTCAAGCTTTCTTTCAATTTGATGTACATACACAGCACAACAAAAAACTTAGTTTAGAATAATCAATAGGATAACCACTCCAAACATGATCAGATGTATCATATTTTAATGATTTAGTAGGACATTTATTTATTAGATATGAGGCAGTTTTAACAGCTTATCCTCATAATAGTTTTCAAAGACCTGCGTTTATCAACATGCATCTTGTCTTTTCTAACAAAATCATATTCATCATTTCTATAAGCCCATTCTGTTGTGGAGTATAGATAATAGTCCTATGTCTAAGGATCTCATTATTTTTACACAAATTATCAAACTCTTTATTGCAAAACTCAAGGTCATTATCAGTTCTAAATGTTTTAACACTTGTTTACTTGAATTTCAATAAGAGTTTTTCATTCTGTAAAATTTTTGAAAGTGTCAGATTTATTTTTCAAAAGAATGACCCAAATTTTCTTTGAAAAATCATCAATAATGAGCAAGAAATATTTAAAACTAGAATAAGTACTTACAGTAGCTGGCCCCCACATATTAGCATGTAAGTAATCAAGAATAGATTTTGATTTATGAATGCTAGTAGAAAAAGACAATTTCTTTTGCTTCTCATAAATGTAATGTTCACAAAATGACATTCTGTCAATCATTTCAGTATTCAAAAGACCTTGTTTTTTTAAGAATATATAAATTCTTATCACTAATATGTCTAAGTCTTTTGTGCCAAGTTCAGATTTATCGGACTGAGAGACTGTAGCAACAATAGATTGATTTAATAAAGGCAAAGCTTTCAAAACATAGATTCCATTTGATTTTTTAACATGAATTACTTTTGCAAAATCCTTTTGAAGTGTCAAAATACCTTTATTTATAATGGTATCAAAATCTTCATCATCAAGTGTATCTAAAGAGATTAAAAATCTCTTTAGATTAGGAATGTACATGGTCTTATTCAAGGTCAGTACATTCCCATTTCTTTAGTTTTAAAAACAAGTTTACCAATTCCTTTAATTTTGCCAAAAAAAAAAAAAATCATTTCCCAATATAACTTGTCCTTCATTAATTTTCAAAAAATCAGTGAGGTATTCTTTACAAGGTGTATATGAAAAGTACACCATGAATCAAGAATCCATTCATCTTTAGTTGAAGATTGACAAGTCATGTAGACTTGTTCATTTGAGGCTGCGGCTTCTTCATAAGCTATGGTAGCTCTACCTTCAACTTTGTTAACATTTTTCAATTCATTAATTCTCTTGACACAATCTTTTATTAAATGACCCACTTTTCCACAAAAGTAATATTTCCTTCATTTAGCCTTATTATCATTCTTATTGAATTTAGATTTGCCCTTTTTATAATTTCCAGAATATTCTTTAGTTATACAAAACTTTTGTTTAAAGAATAGTTATTATTTCTTTGAAAGAAATTATTTTCTTTAACATTGTAACCAACTCCATTTGTGGACGTTTTCAAATCACTTTTAAATTCAAGTTCTTTATTCCTTATAGAAGAAACAATAACATCAACAGTAATGGAAGTTCTTCCATATTCAATGACATTTTTCAATTCCTTATATTTTTAGGTAAGGATGATAATAAGGCTACAGATTTTTTATCATCAGAAAGAGTCTCACCACTGTTGGTGAGATCTTGGGATAGTTTATTAAATCTGTCAAGATTTATTTCAATATCACAGTTGGGATCAAACTTGAAACTAAAAAAATTGTTTCCACAAGTAACATTTATTGGGAAGAGTCTTAGTTTTATAAAGGGATTCAAGTTTTGTCCAAATTTGAGCTGCAGCCTCAGTCTTCCCTATTTCTCTAATAACACCGTCAGATAAATGCAAGAAAATATTGCTCCATGCAATTTCACCTTGTTCAATTCTTTTATTATCAACAACTTCTTCACCTCAAGATTCATCAAGGACTTTAGCACATCTATTATGCATTAAAAGAGCCTTCATTTTTTAACTCCAGAGATTAAGATCTTCTTTGCCATTCCAAATTTCAACATCAACTATTGTACTCCCATATTTAAAGTTTGGAAAAACAATGAATGTTTGAACAATTTAAAAATTAAGACAAAGTTTGATTTACAGAGTGTGGAGAATAATAATCAACAAATGTACACACACAAAGTGTTAATGTGCATAAACTAATCACACAAATGTACAAAGTTTATGATCAGAGCAACAGGTAACTCCAAATAACCAAATCATAGAACATACAATTTTCGAAATTAGAACTTAATATAATCTTGAAGAAACTGTTAATCTTAGTCCCCTCAAATTCTAGGTTTTCACGTGAAACCCTAGACAAAGGTAGGTTCAAGAAGGTTTCAATCAAGAGATCCAAAAAATATCTACAATAGAAACTCGTTACCAAAGGTCTCAGTTCAACATTGTAAAATAGTGAATACCAGTACTATTTTACTTTCCTCGCAAAAATGAAGATCTAACCTTTTGCAGTGTAGATCTGTGAAGATCCAGGGCTTTGATCGTTAAGAACACCAGAAAAAATCAAATCGAAGGATTTAAATGCAGATTGAAGAGCTCTGATTACCCAAAGGGTGTGTTTGAGCCACATTATTTTGAAAGAATGTATCTTAAAATAATAGATTGATGGAGAATATATGGTTGAAAAAAAAGAAAAAGTTATTGATATGATGAAAAATATTATTTTATTGAAGAATGTGTGGTTGAAAATGAGTAGAAAAATGAAAATAAAAAAAGTAGATCAAACGGGGGCAAGTAACAAAAGGTTACTACTCAACCAAGAACAGAATCACCACAATTACAAAGCAATCTACACTAAATTTCACCAAAAATATCTAGAACCAACAGATTACGAATGAAAACCAATGGTTTCCACTAAGAGATCAGAAAATAGGAGAAAACCCTTGGTAATATCTCGAATGTTCACCAAATGAAGAGTCAAGCCAAATAATACAAAATGTCAGAAGCATCCAACGGTTGCACCACTTCCAAATGACATCATCACAGCCTTTAATAACCAAAGTCACATTTCAACAAAAGACGAGAATGTACAAAATGGAAAAGAGGCAGCCAGGTTACATTCCATCAATTTGGGCTGGACTTAGTATTAATTGGGCCGCATCATTGGGTTACATCATTGGGCCCAAGCCCAAAGTGTTAAACATGATATTTAACAACAAAAAAAAAAGAGATTGAAAAGTGTATTTTAAAAAATTGGGGATCAAACAAGGTCTAAGCATTAAGAGGGTAATCTAAGGATATTCACAAGTTTCGAGAGAAAAATCCAAGATTTCGAAGTTCGAGGACTTAATTGAAAACTTTTGAAACTTGTAATTGGATTGATTATGGATGATTGTGGATGATAAGGATCAAAGTATAAAGGTTCAAAAGATGAAAACCCTATAATACAAATAAGAGCAGACTTGAGCAGAAGTAAAGGAGAAATCTAGGAAACAAAGTGAGTAGGAAGAAAAATAAGGAATTTGCAATTGCAAGGCTCCTGCAATGCTATCGCTTCTTTCATTTTGATTCAACCTCAAATTGGAAAGCAATAGAGCATGAATTTCTGGGACCACCATTCATCTATCAAATGGGGAAGCTTAGGAAGCGTAGGAGAAGATAATATATATTTTTTACAGTTTTGAAAAAAAATTGATATAGAACACCCATTATATACATCTTTTCATGCATCTTTTCTGGGACTTTGAAGAAGAAGAAGAAGAAAAAGAAGAATGTGATATCAAGAAGATTAATCAAGAACAGTTGAAGAGATTCAACAATTCAAGATTATTTTTCATCTTCTTTCCACACTTTAATTTCAAATGATGTTGTATCTATCAATTCATGTTTTTGTAACCATATGAAGTTTAGCTAATTGTATAGATGTTATGATAACGATGAATCCAATGTATCAATATTTTGATATTAAATGTTTGTTTAGGTTGAATGATCGTTTGGATTTTAACACTTTTCAATTAATTGGCGACCATTAAATATATTTGTGATTTTTATTAATATTTGAGACATGGAATATGAATTATAGCATGTGGTAACAATCATTATAAAGTTCAGCAGGAGATAATGATATACGCTATACGTTGCATGATCTTATTGAATGATATTGTGATTTAATGCAGTTTCTTACATTTGCATCCTTCATAGGAAAATTGGAGGGTCATATGTATGGATAAATTTAATTTTATACCGGAGAGATTATTAAACAAAATAAAAAAATTGATCCTCAATTCCAAATAAGTATTTTCAAATTGAAGGGTCGATATTAAAATGAAAAAAATGCAGGAGGTTTCAAAATCCTAGTTCTTATCATTAATTGCCAAATTATTGGCGAAAGGTCAATAATAATTAGATTAGTTATATGTTTAATTAGCTACTATAGATCATCCATCATAAATTTTTCTATTTGATCAAAGTTAGGATTAATTAAAATATAATTGAATACTTAAGCCATTGTGGGGTCGATATTTGAACTCATGTCGACGTTATTACTTGTTAATGATACCGTTTCTTGGTGAGATTTTAGCGCAACACTTATGTCAAACTATCTAACTTTTCTTTCTTTCTTTTTACCAAAAGAACTTATGTAATTTAAAACAATCTAATTTATTATATGTAACTTTTTTTTTTGTGTGTCAACATATTTGGATAGCTTGCTTTTACTTTTAAGTGATAAAAGTTGAGTATCGTAGAACTAAACTCAAGAAGAAAAAGTTATTTCAAGTTTGTATAATTTACGTTCTTTGCTTTTAAATAAAAAGTTAATTTGACTATTTATTTATTTAAAAACTTACTTATTTGCTTATTTGTAAAATTCCGTGTTTTTTTTATTTTGATTTATATTTTTATTTGTGTTTTTGTTTTCTCTTTTCGTTTTACAACTATTGTGTGAATTGATTCTAATCTCCCTTTAACCAATCTCTATATTGGATTATTTTATGTGATCGACATAATAAAGTAGAAGTTGCTCAGATTAATTTATTCTTCGTAATATTTTCATCGAACACCGAATTGAATTAAATTACTTTTTACCCTATCCAATTTGATGCGCCAAATGAACCTAAGAGTACCATATTAGTGTTATTTGTTAGTTGATTTTGCAAATGTGTGAATTGTGATAAGTAATACATGAAAAGTGATGAATCATTGCTCGAACACCGTAATGCTAAGTATGAAAAGTTATAACTACCCTTATTTGAACGATCAATTTTTAGATTAACGATTCTAAACCTAACTAATCAACTACTTTAATTCTAGGAATGCAATGATGTGATGTTGGAAACTCTAACTTGAGATTAAAATGATGCAATGGCCGCACAAACTAAAAAAGCGTATCTATACCTTCTTCCTAAATCTCTGGGTTTAGATAAATAAATTATCTTTCGATTACATTGCCATAATTCAATTAATCGTTGGCCAAATAATAAAGAATTAAACACAATAGTAAAAACGATGCTCAAAAATTAAATTAAATTCCGAAACTTGATAATTGAAATTAGAGATTCAAACTAGGTTCCATCTAAAGTTCTAACTATGGAGTTTAGTTATACATCATCTTTGAAAACACAAACAAATTTAATGAAAAATTCATCACTGGGTGTTTTGATAAAATAAAAGAGAGGACTTGCAAGAATCCATTTTGAACCCGTGGTTTCACTCCCATGAATGGCCATGAACTTCTACTTCCTTGAATCCCTTGAATTTCTTCACTTTCTTCAACACCCTAGATTGTATTATGTTCTATCTTGTCAAGTTTGTCCACCAAATTGCCTAGCCTTTAAGTTCTCGAGTCTCGGCTAATATAGGTGTTGACCTCAAAAAATGCTGTCAACAGATGTCGGACCCACTCGTGCATGCGCAAGCTAGATCAAACACGTTAAGACGGATCAACGGTCGAGATCACTCCGAAATTGGACATGAGAGAAGCTCGATGACACGAAACGTTTCCGTTCGGGTTCCGGCAGGGTAACGGGATACGATTGTATAATAATTACCAATCGCCAAGAACTAAGATTAAAGATTGTGAATCAATGTAAGAGAACCAAATAAGTTGCTCCAATTATTTAAAGTTGCATTAGCCTTCACTAGTTACCTGGTGGGGGTATTTATAGTGTTATAAATGAAATGACGACCCTTGGATTAAATTACATGGGGCCTCATCTCCTTGGCCAAAACATCAAGTCTTACCTATCAAGTTAACAGCCCTAGCATTTAATGCTCTTATAACCTATTGACAAGATAGAACACAAATACACTTTTTATTAAGGTCACATCAATCATTCACAGCAATCATTCGTACCAAAGATCTTATAACCGTTGAATTCGAAAAGTTTATTTCACCAACGCCTCAGATTAATTTGTGAAAACCACGTACCAGCCTCTGCGTGTCATTGCTTATTACAAAAATGTGCAGCCATCATTAGCCATCATCGCGCATTTAATGTGATAGCTGTACGTGTATTGGAAGTTAAACTGCTTCAGCTGTCTCATTTTGGTAGCATGTAAAACTGTCAAATCACATGCACCAATTTACACATTAATGAACTCACAATAGGAATTGAGCCTCATCGCCTCAGCTTCAAAAGAACTTCAGCTTCAATAAGCATTTCAGCCTCGGCCAGTTCCTTTGTGGACTCACCTCGATTTCAATAAGCATTTCAGCCTCGGCCAGTTCCTTTGTAGACTTACCTCGACTTCAATATTGATTTCAATTGCCCAGAAACATCAGCCTCGGATTCAGCACAGATTCAACACCATGACTATTTCTATTCTAAAGTAAGTTAGGCTTAAATCACTTATTAAAATTCCATGCACTACATAAATATTTATTCATAGACTTGGGGGACTAGTGTAATGGACTACAAATTTCAAAAACTTCTTTGACATCATTACTGAAGTCCACGCGTGATATAAATAATGACACATGGATTTGGGGGACTATTGTTATGACTCGTTACTAAGGACTACCATATGGCCATCGAAACTAAGTTGTGGGACCCAATCCAACCGAACCTTCTTGCCTCTTTCTATTTCTACCGAGGCCCAAGTAATCGTGAAGTACCTTTTGGATCCGACGCTCTCCAGCTCGTGACGGCCCACGTGCAAGGATTTGCTCATGATGAAGATCTTTGGTATGAATGATTGATGTGACCTTTGTAAAAAGTGTATTTGTATCATGTCTTGTCAATAGGTTGTAAGAGCATTAAATGCTAGGAATGTCAACTTGATAGATAGGACTTGATGTTTTAGTCAAGGAGATGAGGCCACGTGTAATTTAATCCAAGGGTCGCCATTTCATTTGTAACATTATAAATACCCCCACCATGTAACAAGTGAAGGCTAATGCAACTTTAAATTCTTGGAGTAACTTATTTGGTTCTCTTACATTGTCCTTCATCTTGAGTAGCAGGCTGAGTATGTGGTCTGTGTTTTGTGGGCTGATAAACTAGAGAAGAAAATTGATTCTTTGAACAAGAGATATGAAACTCTTCAAAGAAAATTGGGTGAAGTTGAGAGCACTGAGATCTCGAACCCTCTTATATCAATCCCCTTTAACCCCGAACATAATTTAATAGCATGATTCAATTATGAAAATCAATATTCTCAAATTATTTAATAATCTCTCTCGAGTAAAATTAAACATATCATCGCATGTGACTCGACTATATTTCTATAACGGATGCAGACATAAAAAAAATGCATTAAAAATTTATGAATACTTAAACATCACAGAGAGTATAACGATATATTTCTATCTCATGTCGAATTTTATGACAATTGACACTGTCTTAACTTATTTTCAATCTTTCGAAAGTAAATCAAGACACAAGACTCATAAATATTGCACATATAATGTAGTGAAGAATAAAATCATGTCAATCATTCGAGAATTGAAAATGTTCTTTGATCTCAAAAAAACAAATAAAATCAAGAGTTAAAGGTTAATGATACAATATTCATCATAATTCTATACTAAAAGTACTTAGTTACTACTCATAATGTCATAACTAAATAAATAAAAGTTAGCCGACATCATCAATAAATTGACATAACGTAATTAATTTCGAAATTCCTTGCACAGTTATTGATGAATTATTTGCCCAACAAATCTGGAATATTTCTTCTCTTTTCTTCCTCCCCGTCCCTCTTTTTTCTTCCTTGCGTCTCCTCTTTCTCTGCCTCTGCGTAATTAACCCCTTTTAATTGCACTAAGCCACCCAGTTTTTGTCCAATTAGGAGTCCAAGTGGTTTTGCATTTCACTCATCCTTTTTTTTTTGGTTATTCAAAAGGAATCTAATTCCTTTGAATTTCATTCCACTAACAATTGGTCCAATTACATGTTTCAAGCCCAATTGAATTCTACCCTTTTTTTGATTTTTGATTTTTTCAATTGGCCCAATGCCCAATTAATATCCTCTTCAATTAAATTCTTGTCATTCAGTTTCTCGGGTTGTGGAATTTGATTCCAAAATTGCAGCTTTTATTCTATTTCGTCCTCTTTCTTTTTCAAATGCTTAGATTCGGGTCCAATTCTGAAATAAAAGAAAATTAATCCAAGTTAAGTAGAAATCAATGTATTTGATGATAAAAAAAACCTAGTAATATAACCCGAATAAGAGCACAAAACGCACTTTATCAACTCTTCAATCAATTGTAGTAGATAGAATCATATACAAAGCTCATTAAATAGAATCTGACTACAAGCCGGACTAATACGTAAATAAAATAAATTCTACCAAAAAATGAAGTGGTTGCTACATCCGTCCCTGTCATTAAACCTAACTTTGCTATTTAACTTGTTTGTTCTACATTCTTCAACTTTCTCGTAACTAGGCTAAGAACTTGTCTTGGCCACTATACTATCTACGATAACAGAGTAAGCCCCTTTTTCTACGTGACTCAATCACCACAACACTACATCTATGTGAATCGACCATTACAACTCTACCTCAGTGTCACTCAAGTGGTATAACTTGATCACCTTTTTTATAGCCTTGTGTGATTAGATCTCCACCATAGATCCATTCATCACCACAAATCCATCTCAAACTTTTAACTTGTCATCATCTTCAACACAATTCTAGATTTTGAATAGTGAGCTTTGACACCACTTGTAGGGGGGAAAATCCCATACAGCGCAGCCAAAAAGAAAAAAAAAAGTATGAAAGAGAAAAACAAAAAACACAAATTAAACTTAGTCCTGAAAACCACTGGTGACAATAAGAAAATAGGCTTAATTAGTTGAGAAAATATAATAGTACAATATTTTTTTCGCTCTCATAACTTCTTCCTTCCCAAAATTAGAATGCTCAATGTACACCACAAACATGCGCGTACTGTTTTTTCTAGTTTCTCTCTCCCTCACACGAAATTTTGGATGCATGTAATTATGTGCCCGAATTCACATCAACTTGGTGCCAAGCATTATAGAGTCAAGCCATATTTATAATTAAATTCCTCATTCTTTAACTAATTGCATATGAAGTCTTTTCCCCCAATTACATTAGGAGGCATTTTCTTATAAAATCATTTTTTCACCCAAACACTAATTATCGAATTAAAACTTTAATTATATTAATACTTCGACTACTAATTTAATTCTACTCATTTGAATTAATTCCAAGAATTACTCTACATCTCAAATGAATGTAAATTCTGGAAGTGGAGAAACTCTTTGTATGAAACCGATAAGAAAAAATGACACTTTTAAGGTAGGTGACATCCAACCTTACCCGATGGGATATGTCTTAAGAGTACCAACCATTCACATTATTAGAGCATAGTTTTATTCTCTACTCTAACAGTCCGCTGTTAGTTGTTAATCATATTATT
>CAIGRN010064101.1:0-16094 GCA_903798345.1 Fraxinus anomala
TAATGACATCAACTGGTATTAAATCCTACCATAATCTCCATGAAAAGAACGAAATTGTAGGAGGTATGATAGGGCTCCACAGTAGACGAAATGAATCATGCACTGGACTGCTGTAGCAGATCACCTATCAATTTAGTAGTAAATCTACAATCTGATGTGGCCCTCTAGAAAATGCGATCTGAGACATCAAGACATAAAGGAATGGCCGCAATCTGCTCTCCCATAGCTGATGGAAGAGCCTGTAGTAATCCCCCAAAATCCCATCCAGTCTCCTCAAAAAAGTCCTACACCCTCGCAGATGTATACTGTCTGTGTTGAAAAATAGATGCCAATGTAGAATCACCTATCCAAAATCATGCCAAAAGAAGATCTGCCATATCCCAAGGTGCCACGCAATGTGTGTCTCAGCGCATGGTCCAAATCTCTTCAGTCTCTTCCGAATAGAAGAGGCTGAGTGAGGAACTGCTGCAAGTGACGAATGTGTCCCTCTACAATAATTGCCCAGTAAAAATTGAGCCCAAAGAGAACTCTAGACCTGAACAGTCACCATAACTTCAATGAAAATGTGTCCATCATATCCTATAATAGTCTAAAGCCCAGACCTCCATCGTCAGTAGGAAGGCAAATCGCCTTCCAACTCCACAAATGTAGACGATGCGCATGATCCTTAGAATATCATAGGAATCATGTAAATATACTCTCCAGCCTTTTCAAAATAAACTTAGAAGGTCACATAATCTAGAATAAATACAGTGGTATAGAGGAAAAAAAGACCTTAGTATAGTAATCCTACCACCAGGAGAAAGAATGCGTGAAGCTAATCCAGGAATCCTACTCCTGACCTTCATAATGAGATCATCATACAGAAAGCTCATCTTAACCCCTTTAAACAAAGAGACTCCCAGATATGTGAACGGATGTCTCTGATGTGAAAATCCAGTCAAAATCACTAACCTCCGTATCTGAATATCAGATGCCCGCCTAGGTAATATAAGACTACTATTGTCTCTATTCACTAATTGGCTAAAGACCCCCTCGTATTGCTCCAAACAATCAATGACCCTTCTGATAGACTTCTTCTGTCCATTGGTAAATATAATCATATCATCAGCAAAAGTAAGATGAGAGACAAGAGTACTACCTCCATGTCGATACTGCATACTAGGATATGTCTGAAACATTTGAGTAAGCAATCAAGNTAATCATATCATCAGCAAAAGCAAGATAAGAGACAAGAGTACTCCCTCCATGTCGATACTGCATACTAGGATATGTCTGAAACATTTGAGTAAGCAATCAAGAAAAGTAATATGCAGTAGTAATAATAATAAGGATAGAGAGATAGGACTTCCTATCTGAGTCCCCACGATGAAGAAAAGAAACCACATGGCCGCCCATTCAAAAGCACAGAGAATTGATACTCCGATTTATAATGTGTTGATTTTGGCAATGCTTAATTGATTTACCATTGAACTATCATCACTCAAAATTGATTATTAGAATTAAAATTAATCTTGTTTGTTATGATCAAAACATTAAGAATGAAATCAATTATAGGTCAACAAATCATACTTTTTGTTATTTACTTCATAATATTTTTATTTTAAAAAAATTGTACATGTACTAAATTGTTTATGTACAATTTTAACTCCACCTATTAAAAAATGAAGTAATCAGTTCCAAGCCCAGATACAAGGAAGAGAGTTTTTTGGAAGAAAAAAAAGAGGGTTCGTGGGCCAACTTAGCTCGAACCCATGAACCACGAGCTCAAGGGCCACGTGCTTGACTTGTCTCTTACATGAGCCGAGCTCTTAGGTAATGGGGCCGAGCCGGCTTGGCTTGGCCCATTGCCACATCTATACCTAGTGAAATTGCGTGCACGCGCCCTTGTTAACAGGGGATCATTTTCGCTGTTGCTAAAATGTAACTGTTCGGACCCTCTCGACTTTTTCTAACAACAGGGGATCACGCGGAAAGTGTAAAAGGTACAAAGTGGATATGGATCATGAAAAATTTTGAATCTAAATTTACCCTGAAAAAATACGTTATTGGTCTCATTTAGGCTTAAACCCCTCTTTTTTTTTTTACCTCTAAGTACAATTCTCAACACCAATTTTAACACTCCCAAATGCATGCAGAACAAATTTGAAACTTATGTGAGCACACGTATGATTTTTATTACCTAGATGATGAATGATGATGCCTAACTCTCCTAACATACAAAAACATGAAAATTCCCAATCTAATGCATTAAAGCTAAATAAACAGACGAGAAGAGAATGAGGTTGCCTCATAATAAGCATTTGTTTATAATCTATAGCTTAACTTTGTTGTTTAAGCTATTTTGCACCATCAAGTCGTAAAATTATCTTCTCATTGGAGTAATCACCTCCCAATAAGCTTTCAAACTTGCTTATTGACCTTGAATCTCCAATAGATCTTGAGACACCACCTCTACTATGCCATGTGGATACACGGCTACAACGGTGAATGGACCCAACCACCTTACCCTCGGTTTGTCTGGAAAGAGTTTGAGGCGAGAATTGAACATGAGAACTTGTTGACCAATCTCGAACTCATTTTTCTTTGTATAACTTGGCGTTCTCATATTCTCCCAACCTAAGTCATCGAGCACATTGAGTTGAAGGATTATATGCTTCCCATCATCACTAATAACCGCCACGAGGTGCCATACCTCGAGAAAATGTTCTTCATAAGGAATTGAGTCACAATCCATTCGTCGTTAGTTTGTAAAGCTACAACCTCAACCCATTTTGATGTGTAATCCATTGCCACCAAAATGTACTGCTGATCATATGAAGAAGAAAATGGTTTCATGAAGTTAATACCCCAAATATCAAATAATTCCATTTCTAAAATGTTGTTCAATAGCATCTCGTTCTTCCTTGAGATATTTTCTATTATTTAGCACTTATCACATCTCTTCATCAAAGCATAGGTATCCTTGAACAACGTAGGCCAATAAAAACCCGATTGTTGAACTTTTGATGTTGCCTTCGGTGTTGCAAAATGAACCCCATATGGCGAAGAGTGGTAATGCTCCAATAAATGATTCTACTGTCCTTCCTGTACACAGATGAATTATCTTATCTGGACCCCTCTATATAGAATGGGGTCTCCAAAAACTAGTGTAAGAGGTCATTGAATAATTTATTCTTATCATGACACGAGTGCTTCAGCGAAGTGATAAAACTGACCAAATAATTCACATAATATGTATACCATGACGCTATACCAATCTGAAAGAATGTCTAATCTTCGAATACTTCATTAATCTCATATGTACAATCTTATTTTTATGATTCTAGGTAAGATAGATGATCTGCAACTACAATCTCATTCATCTTTTTATTTCGGATCTCTAAATCAAACTTCTACAATAGAAATATGCATAAGATAAGTCCCAGCTTAGCATCCTTCTTCATTATCTGTGTATACAATATACAATTACCTTTGACCATATGGTCTAAATTTGTCAAAAGTGAACATCACTGCCAAAAGCTCTTTCTCTATAGTAGCATAGTTCAATTGAGTCTCAACAAGAATCTTGCTAGCATAATGAATCACCTGTGTGTTCTTGTCCTTACAATGACTTAGACTTATCCCAACTGCACGTCACCAGCATCTACATAAACTCAAATGGTAATTCCCAATTAAGAACAATCAATACTGGAGCTGAAACCAATTTTACTTTTAGAGTGTTGAAAACAGCCACACTTTTTAGAAAAGAAAAGAGGCACCATTTTCCAACAAGTTGCAGAGGGACTTTGTGATTTTGGAGAAATTCTTAATGAAGCGACAGTAGAACCTGGCATGTCCCAAGAAGTTTCTGATTCTCTTCACTGAAATTGGTGGAGATAGCTTCTCAATCACTTGTATCTTTGCCCTGTCAACCTCAATATCTCTAGTTGATATCAAATGTCCCAACATTATGCCTTCCTGAACCATGAATTGACACTTCTCTCAATTAAGCACCAGGTTGGTATCCTCACATTGCTGCAACACTAGCTCAAGTGATCTAGGCATTCCTTAAATGATGTCTAAAAGATTGAGAAATCATCTACGAACACCTCAATAATATACCCTACAATGTCATAAAAGATGAACATCACACTTCTCCCAATTAAGCACCAGATTGGTATCCTCACAATACTGCAACACTAACCTCAAGTAATCTAGGCATTCCTAATCATCTAGTGCTATTGGAATCTGATTGTACCCCAAATATCCATCCAAAAAATAGTACTATGCATGACATGCCACCTCTCCAACACCTGATCAATGAAAAGAACGAAAAATGGTCATTTTTAGTGGCATTGATGAGTTCGTGATAGTCAATGAAAAGTCTCGAACTCGTGAATGTACACGTACAAATGAGCTCATTTTTATATGAGACCACAGTTATTCTCATTTCTTAGGCACCACATGTATTGGACTAAACTAATGACTATAGGATAAAAGATATATGATTTCTGCATCCAAAGGCTTAAAAACCTCATTTCTCACCACCTATTGTATTTGAATTCAATCTACGATGATGCTCCACTGAAGGTTTGTATCATCTTACATCAAAGTCTTGTGACTATAAAGAGAATGACTAATCCCTTTCATATCAGAGATAGTCAACCCAATTACTGTTTTGTGATCCCGAAGTATCATCAAAAGCTTATCTTCTTCCTCGGTAAAAGGGTTCGAGATGATGACTCGAAGTGAATTCTTTTTCTCCCAAATAAGCACATAGTAGGTGAGTAGGAAACTGTTTTACCTTGTTGAACAGTTGGTAAAGGCTTTGTGAGACCTTTACCAAACTCTAACCGTGGCTACTTGAAGAACATTGGGAAGACTACTAAGTATCTAGCACATTCTTCTGTTTCTTCTTTTTTAGATGACAAATCTTAAAAGTGTACTAAGCAAGCCTCAAGCGAATCTTGAGGCTGATCAAATCTGAATATCTCTGTCACTACTTCATCAATCACATCAATCTAAAAGTAAGAATCTGATTCATTCTAAAACTTAAATGTCTTGAAGACGTTGATTGTCAATTCCTCTTCATCTAACCTCGAAGTCAACTAACCCTTTTGCACATCTATTAATGCTCTATCAATAGCAAAAAATGGACAATCCAATATGAAAAGGACGTCTTTGTCTTCTTCCATATCCAGGATAATGAGGTATGCTGGTAATATGAACTTGTCATCTTTCACCAAGATATTTTCAACAATGTCTCTAGGGTGTTTGATCGACTTGTCAACCAGTTGTAATGAAACTGTAATGGCTTTTGCTTCATCCATCTTAATTTTCTGGAAATAGATAAAGGATTAAATTAATACTTGCTTATAAATCACATAATGCATTATCTATATGTTTGTTACCAATGTTATGAGGAATAGTAAAACTTCCTACATCTTTTAATTTCGATGGTAACTTGTGTTTGAGTATCGTAATGCACCCTTTTGTCAGCATAACCATTTCATTATCCTCCAGTTTTCTCTTATTCGGTAGTATATCTTTTATGAACATAGCATAGATGGACATCTAAGCTAAGAATAATAAATGGTATGTCGATATGTAATTTATTGAACACATCCAAAAACTTCACGAACTTTTTATCAAGCTTGTGTTTCTACTTTCTCTAAGGGAATGAATTCGAAGGTACATGTCTTAACCTGTGGATTGTCCAAAAACTCAACTTGATTTTCTTCTGTGGTTTTTTTAGACCGATCCATGTTCTCCTTGCCCGTGGTGGGTATCCTTTTTGTAGCAGTAGCTAATCATTTCACGTGTATTTCTTGTAATTGAAATCCACTACGTGTAGTGATGGATTTGATTTGTTCTTTTGGATTTGTCTTTGTGTTGCTAGGCAAAGTTCTTTGATTTTTATCTGATAAGATGATTGTTATCTATCATACTCGATGTTCCAAATTCTTAATAGAAGCCTATGGTTCTGAAAGTTAGTTTCAGTCTTCACAATGTACTGAGAGAACAAGTCTTGTAATGAAGGCTTTCTATCTTCAAGTTATTATTGCTGTTGGAAACCTGGTGGTCTATTATGATAATTTCTCCTTATCCCTAACCTTGACTGTTAGTCCACAAGAAATTTGGATGAGTACTCTACCCATATTGTAAGTGTTGAGTGCTGGTTGTTCTGCTACATCTGAAAGTTCTGTACATAGCTAACTTTCTCGGGCTGAATAACATGCATGGAGGCTAAATGACAAATTGCAGTAGTATGATCTGTCCAACAACCCACGCAAACCGATGATGGCTGGTTTACCATGTTCACATACTAGAATAAGTTATCTAATTTCATTGTAATTACCTCCATTTGTGCTGCTAGTGCAGTCACTGCATTAATACTATGCATAGTTGTTGATTTCTTCGACGTATCCCAATAGGTTGACCATAGAGACTGATTTTCTTCTATCCTCTCATACAGTTCATGAGCCTCATCTATATCCATCTTCATTATTGAACCACACGCTGAAGCATCTGCCATATTTCATCATTCTGGAAGTAATCTATAGTAGAAGATGTATACCTAAGCTTGTTTAGGAATGTCAAGATTAGATCACTTTCTAAACAAATTCTTGAATCTCGGCCATGTTTCTTGATAGTCCTCGAGATCCTTCTTAACTGTGTAGACTTCATTTTGAATTTGACGGACTCAAGATGGCAAAAAAAATTCATAGTGAACTTTTGCACCATGTTGTCCAAGACAATATGCTCTCGACAAGTAAATAGTGGATCCATTCTCTTGCAAAATCCTTCAAGGTATGAGGAAATAACCGCATTCAAAATGTAGTGGATCCATTCTCTTGCAAAATCCTTCAAGGTATAAGGAAATAACCGCATTCAAAATGCAACTACTGATAACCCTTCGTGATTGATAACTTCACACAACATTAGAAAGGCTTGTACGTGTTCATGTGGATTTTCCGTAACTTTCCCGATGTACTTGATATCTTGTTGATTCTGAAAGAGGTTTATGATATTTAATCAAATGTGGAAGTTAGCATATCCAAACGTAGGATAGAATATTTAAGGTTACATGATGCAGGCACTAGATTCACATAATCTCCAACATATATTGGGGCTTCAGCGACGACAACTCTCTGTTGAACTGACTACTGCAGTTGAAATGGATCCTGGATTTGATTCTGATTCAAATTTTAATTCTCAACCATTTTTCTTGATATTCTCTGTTCTCTTTTGTATTGTTTGAAAGTTCTTTCGATCTCAAGATCTAATGGAGGGAGGTCAATCTTGATAGAATTTTGTATAAACTGGTGATTGCCTGAAAAGAACAAAACACAAGAAAATTTAGTCATATGATTATAGCCTAGAAACAAATAAAACAATCAGTTACGAAGTTTGTCCTAGTTGGACTTTGTGGAAAAGAAATTTTTTCTGTTGGAGAATTTTTTGTGAAAAATTTATTGTTGAAGGATTAAGTTTTATTCCTTGCATTGGAATATGTCTCCAGGTAGAGAATTTTCTGAAATTTTGTTCATTGTAGTGAAATTCGTGTCAAGATAATCTCGTAAGGTACGAAATCGTTGACAAATAATACACAATGAGTACGCGTATCGTCTCACGAAGAATAACGTTCAACTATAGTGTATTAATTATAATCATATTCGATAAATGCAACACAAAAGAGTTGTTTGTTTTGTAATGATTTTAAATAAATAAGTTGTTTTTATCAAATAATTTGATAAATGTATTGGATTTCAGAATTCACATATTAACCTCTATTTCTAATTTTTTACTCATGTAAATTAGTGTTTTTCAAGTATTCGTGACAATAGATAATCCATTAATATCTAATATTATTTTCAAGTTATATTAAACATATTCTAAGCACGACCCGATCATATTCCTAGTTTAAATTCATATACAAAACAAGCATTCAATTACAAGATTATCAATACATATTGCATACACTATAAATGCGCATATGTCAAACATGCAATGTTCTAATCTATTGTGAGTCTTCCAACACTATAATACGTTACAAATTGTCTAAATAGTGATCAAGCATTCAAACAATGAAATAGATATATCTATTTAATAGAGAATACAAGAATAAATTAAAATTACTCAAGCTTTGAATTGAAAATATTAATCAAAATGTTTCATCATTCATCCAATACACAAAAGCATAGCCTACATTGTCATATCCAAATTATACAAAATGATATGAAAATGCATCACTCGCAGTAAAGAAATCGACGAAGAACTTGAAAACTTAATTCTTTGCCCTTCAATCTTCAATCTGAGCTTTGCACTTGCAATTCTTGATGTAAATTCACTTGTTTTCCTCTTGCTAGACTTGATTCTATGATAAAACAAGGTAGAATGTCGTCGGATGGCCATTAGATTATATAGAATGCAAAAGATACCATTTCAAAAATTGTCAAAATAAGAAAAGGAAACTTGATCTTTTTTCTAAAATTTCTTCTAAGCACGTGCCTAGTTGATGATGGGGGCGCGGGTCTCTAAGGCTCCATTGTGCTTCAGGCTACCATGGTGAGGGGCCAGGCATGCGCTTGGACCTACAGAGCCAGGCGCACACCTAGCCTGACTTGGGGAGAGCCTTTTACAAATTGGTCCCTGAAGTTTCCCCCCATGCGCTTTGGTCCTTCTTAATTTCATTTCAACTCGTTTTCCTCTTTTCCAATCCAATTGGATCCTAGTATCGTCCAATAATTACTTTAAAGTCTGTGTCAACTTTTGAATATTTTGCATTTAGGACCCTGAACTTTGTATTTCTTCACTTTTTGCACACTTTTCATTCCTTTCACTCAAATTCATCATTTAATCGAGTTTTGCCTCACAAACACAATTTACATCGAATTAAGCCATATTTTATTAAAATAACCAACAATTATACTAGTTTAACGATCTAGATGAGTGTACAAAATACCGTTATCAGATAACTCCACTAATTTACCTACCTCATCCTCTTTGTCCCCTTCTAGGTTTTTCAATTGATCATCCCCTTCTTCATCATGTATGGCCAAAACTCACAACTCTTTGTTTTAGCATCAATGACCTAGAATGTATTTCTCATCACAACGATCATAAAGCCCCTTTTCCCTCTTCATCTGTAACTCAGCGCCTGTCAATTTCTTAAAAGGAGGTCCCCCTTTTATCGACATCATCAGACGGAGCACGGTGACTGCTATAGGCCTTGGAGTAGTCACGATCATCCACTGATTTTGGCTCGCCGTTTAGAACTGGATACAGTTTGGGTTTGAGCTGTTTGTATTAACTACACTCTTATATGGGCCAAAGTTTGGTGGAGCCTGTTTCATAGATTCATTCCTATCTTCAACCCTTTTTTGCCAACTCTATAATCTGGCCCAAACATTGAGGCTTGAGCATACGGACCTCAGCCATTATCACTAGTTTCAGTCCGTTCACAAAATTCCCTTCCAACACCTCTTCGGATATTGCTAGCAAGGGTGCGGCTAAGATTTTGAACAACCTTTGATACTCCCTGATCGTGTTCGCCTGTTTCAGCGATAGGAGTTTTTCTAGAAGGGCCCCTTCCTGTGACAATCGAAACCTCTCTAATAGCGCCTTTTTCTGATCTTTCCAATTCTTATGTGGCTGTTTGCTCCCTCCCACTGATACTAGGCCAATGCTTTCCCTTCAAAACAAACTGCAGAGGTCTCCAGTTTTCCCCAGACCGAAAATTGATTAATATTGAAATATCTCTCCACCTTAAATATTCAACCATCAAGATTCTTGCCATCGAAAATCAATATTTCCAGCCTACAACCGCATGCCTCTACCTTCCATAGTTCTTCTCTACGGTTTCGACTATCGTACTTACCTCGATTTCATCAGATATGAGCGGAATTACAGAGGTGTGGGTGGTTTCACGTAAAATAGGTGCCAGCCCCTTTTTCTTCTTGTCACGTTCTTGTCCATCCCACTTCCTCATCATCAGCTCAAACTTTTCCATCATCATCGACATATCCATCTCGATTTCAAACTTCATAGTTCATATCCCTTCTTGTAGCTTTAAATTTATCCCATTCATCCTTATTTCCAAATTGTTAACCCAATCAGTGAGTGTCATCTTCCCAAGGTCGATGCTCTGATACAAATTTGATAAGTGCTGTTGTTGGTGATTTTTCTTCTCTACTGTAATTTTTGCATGAAGGGAACAAGACTACGTATGTTTAACTATAATGTAGTGAGATTGAATTTATGAATATGTGTATTGATAAGCAGAGCAACGATGTGTGATCAAGATGGCAAAGTGTAACCGAATGTTTATTTGATAGAAAAAAATGAATTTGAAATGAGAATTCCAAGGCAATTTGAGAGGCCCTGATATCCCCCTTAAGTAAACATGTGAAGGAATGAATTCTCTGTTTCCTCCAAACCTACTCAATTACCCAAATACCCCTGCTAACTAACTGAAATTGGGCTTAATCCCCTGCTTCACTGCTTCACTATTAGATGTGTTTCCTCGTTTCTCTCTCCTTATGTAAGTAAATTTGATTGGTGGTTTATCAAAAATACAAATATTATCATTTCAATTGTTATCAGCATATTATATACGTTCTAAACAACAAAAGGAAAGTGGTGATTTAACAACTCAAAAATCTGAAACCTAAACGCCTTAAATCAAGCAAAATCGAAATCATGAAAAGAAATAATGCATAAGTCAAGCCCAAACAAGATCGTGGACTGCTTCAACCACCTTTTCTTTAAAGTTTTATTCCCCAAATCTGCAAATAACCAAACAAAACCTGCATGTTTGTATATTTCTGACTTTTGATTCAATTAATTCATAATAAGATTTCCACCTTGATTTTGATTTTGTTTAAGATTTTTTGTTCTATTGCATATGAACTTTCATCTTTAGATTAATGATTTTGAGTTAGTATATATTAAAATTCAGCTGTGTATGAATTGAATTAAGTTATTATATATGAAAAATAAAATTTGAATCAATTCAAGTAATACATACAAGGTGTTTTTGAAAATATATATACTAATATGAGAATGAGAAAAGTGACATGTCGTGTCAATATTTTTAAAGTTCATTTGAATTCTTTTCGATCAATTAAACAGATGTATATATGTGTATTTGTGAAAAATATGAATATGAATTCAAAACTTGCTTTAAATTTAAAAAAAATGAGATAATAAAAACACTTTATTTGTCTATTGGATATGAATTAATATAGTGGAATTTAAAGTGACATACACTGTCCCATTTTTTGTCTCACACTATTTCATTTGCATTCTTTTTGCAAATATGGATGAAAATCATATCTTCATTTGTTATGAAGACAAATAGAAACTAGATAAAGAATATTAAAGTTGTAAAACGATTTAAATTATTGTCCTAGTAGATGCACATTAAACAATCTTTGTTAAAACGTACATATCATGCCATTTTTTAAGAAGCTAAGTTTTAACACTGTTAAAAAGAGCCTATTGTTATCATAAATATGCAATTTCATCAATAAAACAACTGGTGTATCCTTATATTTACACAAACTAAATTAGGCAATTTATGAACTAAAAAGTATGTCACTTTTTTTTAAGAAAGTAAGGTATATCACTGCTAAAAAGTATCATGTTACTTTTTCATAAAAATGACATATCGTCCCTTTAAACCAATACTTGGCATGATTATCTCTCAATCCTATAAAAAGATAAAAAGTAAGATTATTAAACGAAAAGTGACAAATATTAAAAAGGGACAAAACCTAGAAAAGAAAAATTGACAAAATCAATTGTGGGCTTTCTTGAGCTTCTAGGTTTTGCAGGGTTTTGGGCATAATTAATACGTGAATTATAGTTATAATTAATTTTAAGGTTATTCATTTTATATTTTATTTGGTGAGGGCTCAATGTGAATCAGATACAAGCCCAACACCACTCAGCCTACGACCTATTCATATGCTTTTAATCAAGTTCTTTGGTCAAAGCAGCAAGGTGGAGATTAGTGTTGGCTAATTAATACAGGGACACCGCGGTGTGCTAAAATTAATGTATTTCCAGTCACATATGTTTTGAAGATGCTAAAGTTATGTCCAATGATAAAGAAACGAGGGCATATTTAATAAAAACATGCTGAAACTTGATGAAATTTTCAACCGATAAACTTCAATGTTAACCACACATTTCATGAAATTCATGATTTTTATCAATTTTTTAATCATATAATTTATTAACTTTTATCAAAATTTGCTAAATTTTTTATCAAAAGCTGTCACACTACCCTTGATATTATTTCTTTAGTGCATGATTCATATATGAGACGAGATAATATAATAAAAAAAGTTAAAACCTTGTTCATCATATCATCTTTTAGCTTACATGGTCGTCAACTTATTACAATAGATATCTCGCGTCACTTGACTTAGATGATAACTGGCTAAGTTATTAGGTCATTGGGTCACTGATCAAATAAAGTTCATAACTAATATTAATGTTGATTATGTAGTCTTAGGAAATAGAATAAACAAGTTACCACATCAATAATGAGAAGTTTTTATCTTGTTCACTGTAAGAAAAAGATCAATTTCAATAGATTAAATATATATTATAGTAGCATATTTTCCCAAAACAAGTACTCCAAAGGTTGTTTGTTAGCATATAAGAGCATCTCCAAGATACTCTATTTTTAAAAAGCATATTCTATCATTTGAAAAGTATCTATAAATTTAGAGAGTTTGAATTTTGAAGTACTTCAATAAACTCTTTATATTTAACACTTAATTTTATTACTCCTAAAAAATATTTATTATTTTTCTTTATCTTTTATTTTAATTAGCTTTTTTTTAAGATTAATTTATTATTTTCCTACATTGAAAATTGAAACACTTTTAATACATTTAATTATAGAAAGTGAATTTGGAGAGCCAAACTCACTCTCTAAATTAAAATATTAAGTTAAAGAATCTCTTTAAGTATAATTTTAAATGTTGACTTTTTCAAATAAAGAACATCTCATGTGTAAAGAGTTTATTGGAGAAACTCTAATATACTTGAGGCCATTAAACTATCGAGTCCCTCCTGTTCATCGATAGGCATACTACATGTTTGGTCCAAACATGCTGATCGTATTGTATTCACTTGGATTGATCAGTCCATCCTAAACTTAATAACTATTCCGTAATATCTTTACGTAATTTTGAGGTCAAGTTGAGTTGACATAACGATTAAGATACATCAGCAAATATAAGATGTCATTAAGTGGCCGAACTTATAACATGATGAGCTCATCTTTCATGGGGTCATATATACTCGTGAGATCGAGCTCATTATAGAAGCATGTCATACACGAAACAATGCGTGGCTCTAGTTTCTGATATCAAAATGAATCGATCGGCATCCTATCTTCCTCCTTAAATAGGAACATGACTCATTCTCGAAGTCGTAATTGATAAAAAAAAGTAAAATAAACACGTACACATCCAATTATGTACTAATATCAAGAATTATGAGAAGACTTGGAAATGTATTTTTGACATACAAATCCAAAAAGACTTTGACTAAGTCAATGATCAAAATAATCACTCACACTACTTTACTAATGCATTTTTCACCTGGGCAGGGTTTGAATGATGTAAACATATCAATAATGTGAACATCTTTGTAGTCATTGTTGAAGATTAAACGTTGATGTGCACTCCCGACCCGGATTCACATTTCGCCCCTGTTTGATTCTCATTTTTGGGGTAAAATATATTATGAAATAGTGTTTTTTTTTTTTTTTTGGAAAATGTATGGTTATAAAGTAAGAATTTTTTTTAAAATACGTGTATAATTATTTTATAAGAGAATATGTGGTTGAATATGAGTTTTGAAAAAATATATTCTTGAAAAAAATGGGGCTCATTTTAGCCTATATTTTTGCATTGAATCTCGTATTAGATAAATTCTAGACACCTGATGATCCAACAAAGTTGACATATATTATATAGAAACTATGGACATCTCCACTCTGTAAGAATTACAAGATTACCCCAATTAACACATATGAAACCTGTTCACTTATTCAAGTTAAATTCAGGGACTAAAATGCAAAGAAATCCTCCTAAAGTGTACCGCCACGTTCTCAATTATTTTCCTCGTGCCATAATACACCCAAAGAAATAGACAAGTACACGTAGGTAGGGTTACGTGTCCCCCCCAATATAAGTGTCTCAACGCAATTGGGTCGAATTGGACAGCCGAGCTTGGCTTTGTCTTGGCCTAAAAATTCTTTAACAAATGACTTGTGAGAACGCGTCAATCTATGTGAACAAATGCTACTTTCTTCTCTATGTTCACACAAACTTTATCACAAATCTAATTTCAGTCCCTGTCAACGCAACTTATTCCCACCCTCATATGTGAATATTAGATTATACTCGCTTTTTAAATGATATAATTTTCATTACAACTACTGTACATGAAATATTTTACGAATGCTCAAAGTCTATGGTTCTCGACCTATTAAAGATATTCTAACAATTTAAGTCAATAACAGCATGAAATGTACTTCCATAATAAAAATGTCACGACTTACTTCAATGTTACTTTTCATATTCACACACTGTGGACGTAAATGAGTTATCGGACTAACTCCATGAGTTATTCCAGATATCACCTTGTTTAGGGAGGTGATTTGGTAGTGATTGCGTATATTATCTTGGTTTAGAGAATTCATGTTTTGAAAATACCTCAAGAAAAAGGTGTCATAGGAATTCTTCTGGAACGATCAAGCTAGTCGAGGGTCAAGAATGCCTGAAAACACCTAAACTCAATATTGTTTGAGATGAAATTGACCCAAACTAGAAAGGATATACTCTTTTTTATTTTTATTTTTTTACTGCAGTCCTTTAGCACCTCCCCATAACGGTTCATTTAACTCGAATCAAAAAAACTATAAGGCGAGTGAGATGATAATAACTAAAAATAGTGCCAGCGGTAAAAAAAAAAATCAATCAGCCCGGAATCTTGGAAATCAGTGCCATCTTAAGGCCCACCATATTTCGAAACACACACGTACTGAATTGCTGTACCATACACTTCTTTAAAGCTGTTATCAACCAACTAAAGCAGCAAAAACCAACCTCTTGAAAGAATTTGGGAGGGCATTGGAGAGAGGGAGCTTTCAATTCATGTCTAATATTAACAAGATGAGCAAAAACAACTGCAGACAAAGATTTAGCGATGAACAGATTAAGTCACTGGAGATCATTTTTGAGACGGAGTCGAGGCCAGAGCTACGCATGAAACAGCACTTGGCTAACAAGCTAGGGCTGCAGCCTCGACAGGTCGCGATATGGTTCCAGAATAAAAGGGCTCGATCAAAGTCGAAGGAACTTGAACGGGATTATGACATGCTTAAAGCGGATTATGACAAGTTGGCTTCCCAGTTTGAATCCTTGAAAGAAGAAAACCAACACCTGCTCATCCAGGTATTATACTCGAATGTCATGTTTGGTAAGGTGATTGAACAGTAGTTGAAAAAACAGAAATCTTATCCAATCTACTGTCCAGTACCAATTACCAAAACGTTTTATGAAAATTCGACAGTGTCTTGTACATTTCTACATAGCCGTTCACAAGATTCTATGATCACCAGTTGCAGAGACTTAAACTGGCTGAAGGTACGAGTGTCCAGCTATATGAAAACAAAAACATAAAGATGGAAACTTCAGAAAAGCAAACGTTTGTACTAGAAAACAGCAGCCCTGATCTTGGCATGCCCTTAAGCAATGATTTTACTAGAAAGGTTGACTACTTGTGGGAAGAAGCTGATGATCTGGACTTAGCACAAATGGCTGACTGTTACTTAATCTCGACAGAATCCAGTAGCCTTATTGACAATTCCAGTTTTAGTGGACATGGTGGTCGAGCTTTTAAGTTCTGAAGTCAAGATCAAGGATCATTTCAATTTTCGTTTGTCAAAGGGTAGAATGTTGAGAGCAGGCTCATGTATGACTCGGATATTCTTGCCAATATCCATTGGTCAGTGAAACTCCTGGAATGTGGTATGCAGGAACGTCCAGTAGTATACACAAAATTCTAGCTTCTTTTTATTTCTT
>CAIGRN010064111.1:0-13248 GCA_903798345.1 Fraxinus anomala
TCAATGGCATCAATTTCTTCCTTCATGGCCTTTTCTCCATTTTCTTCTTTTATTATTGCATTAAGTAAAATTGGATCCTCACCTGCAAAAAAATGCAAACAAAATAGCACCTTCTTCATGAGTAGGATCGATAGACTCATAGATTTCTTGTAATCTTCTCATTTTCGTTCTTGGTGGCTCTTCACTAGATTCTTCTCCTTTAGAAGAACTTGGAAGTGAAAGGGATCTACAACTTGAAGAATTGTCACAGTTATTATTTGAGGTGTTATCTCTTTCTTGAAAAATTATTGATTGACTGCTCTCATTACTTTCAATGGTTTCATTTTCATCGAACTTTACATCCCGACTTATCATATTTTTCTTCGTCAATAGATTATATAATTTATATCCTTTAGACCTTTCACTATATCCAACAAAAATGCATTTCTGAGCTTTATCATCAAATTTATTCCTTATAGCATCCAGTATATGGGCAAAAGCAAGACTACCGAAGATCTTAAGATGTGAAACTATTGGTTTAGAACCATACCAGGCTTCATGAGGAATCATGTTATTCAAACTTTTTGAGGGTGACCTATTGATCAAATATACTGCACAAGGAACTGCATCTACCTCTACCTCTGCCTCTGCCTCTGCCTAAAGTTCTCATGGTAGTTGCTTTCTTTTAAGCATGCATCTTGCCATTTCCCTAATGGTTCAGTTTTTTCTTTCACAAACTCCATTCTGCTGTGATGAATACCATACGGTTAGTTCATGTCTTATTTCAAGATTTCTGCACAACTTTTCAAAGTCCCTTGAAAGATACTCTGTTCCATGATCAGTTTTTAATGACTTAATAGAAAATCCAGAAAACTTCTCAACTTCAACTTTAAAATCTTTGAAAGTTTGAAAGCAATTAGATTTTTCTTTAAGAAAATATGTCCACACTTTCTACTAAAGTCATCAATGAAAGAGATAAAATATCTGCTACCTCCAAGAGATAAAACTGGAATTGGCCCGTACAAATCCGAATATATAAGTTGTAGTGACTGTCTGGCTCTCCAAGATGACTTGTGTGGAAAGGACTTCTATGTTGCTTTCCAAGTTGGCAGGCCTCACAAACTTCATTCAATTGATTAATCTGAGGAAGACCGTCCACCATTTTCTTTTCTGATAATAATTTCAAAGCTCCATAATTTAAATGACCATACTTGTCATGTCATAGTTTTGAAATTTCTCCATTCGTGCTAGTGAAATGAGAAGCAATATTAGTAACTTTTAGCTGAATAGATTATTTGATGGCAATGGGATCTTTGTGACAATATGATTTTCTCTAGTCAAAATGCACAATTTATCAAGTAAATTGATCTCATAATCCTTTCTTAAAAGGTGGCCAGCACTTAATAGATTGCTTCGCAAATCATGAACATAATAAACATCTGACATTTTTTCATGCTTTCTTGTCTTAGTTTCAATTGTTATATCTCAAATCCCTTTAATTGCAAAGGCTCTAGCATCACCAACTTTGACTTGCCCTAATTCTAATTCCACCAACTTCCAGTCATATACTTACTAGCAATGCTATCCAGATACCAAACTTAATCATTTTGATTATTTTCACATGCTAATAACAAAGTTTCAAAAGTATACTTCTCATCACTATCATTTTTATGAATGAAACTAGTTCCCACTTTATCCTCATTTTCTTGTTCCAGCACTCATTGCTTTTATAGCCAAGTTTGTGACAATAATAGCATTCAACATATTATTTTCCTTTATACTGGCAATCACTACTTTTATGATTAGTCTTATGACAGTAATAGCATTCAGGGAATTCTTTTTTACCTCTTTGTTGATATCCTCGGCCTCGACCTCTTCGAAAATTGCTTGTATGATCATCATTTACTTCTTCTTTAAGCTCTCCACCACTTTGAAATCCTCTCCCTCTCTCGCGAGAATGGTTGCTTCTCCCTTGACCTCTAGATCGTCCTCTTCCTCTAAAAGTATTAGAAGTAAAGCCTCCCGAAATTTGAGATTTGAGTGCTTGTTCACGGAGTGAAGAACTCCTGTGCTTTAATCGTAGTTCATAAGATTTTAACGATGCAAGTAAATCATCTAATGAATGTGTTTCCAAGTCTTTAAATTCTTCAATTGTGGCAGCAATGAAATCAAACCTTGATGGTAGACTTCGAAGAACTTTTTCAACAACTTTTTGATCTTCTAAACATTCACCATTAAATGCCATTTGATTTATAATTGTGGTAACCCTTGTGAAGTAATCAGAAATACTTTCATCTTCTTTCATTTCCAATTTCTCAAACTCTAATATCAAGAATTGTAAGCGTACCTTTTTTACTCTATCTTCTCCAACGTGCGTTGTTTGCAAAATTTCCTAAACTTCCTTTGAAGTTTCAGCCTTTGCAATTCGTTCAAACACTGATCTTTCAATTGCCTGGTAAATTTGAAAAAGGGCTTTACTATCTTTTTTTCGCCTTTCATTCAAGTCATTTCTTTGTGTTTGAGTCATTCCCTCTTGTGTCTCCGGCTCTTCAAAACCTTCATCAACAATATTCCAGAGCTTCATAGATTTTAGCAGTACTTTCATATTGTGACTCCTATAGTCATAATCTCCCCCATTGAAATGAGGAATAAGAGACACCAGATTACTTGAATTTGCCATGATTTTTCTTTCCAAGATGTTACTGATGCTGTATACTGAATTTTGGTAATGTTTTCTGGCTCTGATACCAGTTTGAAGGCAAGAAAAGTTGGGAAGTATATTATCAGAAATACTCAATTTTATTACCTTAAAAAATTACTGCAGATTACATTCCAATTTATAGGACACAAAAGACTCTTCAACTTACTCAATCAGTTATTGGAATGCATGTAGACACTAAAATAAAGTTTAGTAAATGATTATTGAATTTATCAGTTATCACTAATTTGGTTTATTTTCCAATAGACACAAAATAAATTTCAGCTCAAAATTATCTAGAAAATTACTCAAATTAAATTAAAACACATAGAACTANGTAAATGATTATTGAATTTATCAGTTATCACTAATTTGGTTTATTTTCCAATAGACACAAAATAAATTTCAGCTCAAAATTATCTAGAAAATTACTCAAATTAAATTAAAACACATAGAACTAATGTCACCGACATTCCAAGTTTTAGGGCACCAAGGAATCATGATCTTAAATCAACTAAATGGGGTATAATTGAGATTTCAAAACGCACGAAATATTCCAATGGAAACAAAATTTGCTGCGAATTGTCAAAACTGACCAAAAACACGCATTCGTCGTGAAGATACTACGAAAGATTTCAAAATTATTTTACAATCATACTCAAACAAAAAAAAAAATGGACTTGATCGATAAAATAAACTACGGATAAAATCCAACGAAATCATACCTATTTTTTTAATGAAAAATCTAACAAAGATTTTCCCTTTTGATAGACCGCTGTGGAAGAAAGGCCTCAATGCTCAACAATGGCTTAAAAGAAAAGTAATTCAGCTTTAAATTTTAGGTTTTTTTGAGCAAAGATTTTGTGTAATTACATCAAAACAAGAGATTTTTGAGTTGCTCAAAAACATGAAAAGAAAAAGAAATAAAACACGAGATGCCGAAGCTCACACACTTGGAAAGGAATTATGTTTGTGCTTTACCATTGTTGGTTAGTTACATGATTCTGCTATGAGCATTCATGTACATAGAAATTATTATGTGCTATTGGTAGTATTTAATTTAAGTAAATGGGATGGAACTCAAAAAATAAGATTGCGAGTAATTTTTATGGCAATAAGAATGCACCAAAAGATAGGAAATGTTCTTTCACATATAAGACGATTTTTGAATGTAAATCTCACTAATAAGGAATTATTTAATATTTCTCTCATATTGAACATGAAATAAATGCACTAGTAGAACTGAAACTCGCGTCTCAAGGATATCAACCTACCCGTAAAAGAGGTCCCTACCCCAAAATGTGTTTCCCGAGGATAGCATCCATACTCAGTTTTACAAAATCTATTGTGACTGTAATTATAATGAATCTCGTTTGATATTTTTAGACAATAAAATCAAGAAAATGTAAAAATAATGTTCATTATCATGTGGTCCACAATCATATGACTCATCCACTAGCCCGCACCAAATATGCACGGAGTAATTTGTCTTGTTAGTTAAATAGAAAAAATAGGGAGTACAATTTTATAAGAATCCGCTGGTTAGATACAGAAATGTTCCATTTTAATTCCATGCAGAAGCCAAAGTTAAATACATGTACAAATCCATCAAAAAATCTGTGTTCGATAGCTAAGTGAGTTCTAGCAAGTTTGTAGTTTCAGCTGCCAGTTCATCATGGTAGCCCAGTAAACTTATTCAGAAGTAAAGAAAAGGAGTCCAATTACAAATATGAAGGGAAGGAATTTGACAGTTCACCAAGAACGTCTAGGGCGACCGAGCAGACTTTGTGAGGAGGAATAGAGTAACACTAGAACAAAATATACCTCTCGCGACTAGATTTTCCCGACCAACCAAAAAAATCGCTGAAAATGCTCGTTTATCGGCTAATAAAAATACTCAAGTCAGACATATCTTTGCTGACCAATTTTTTCCTGATAAAACATTATTTACCAACCAAAATGTTATTCGGCCTAGACAACACATTTTCTGACAAGATGAAATGGGTCTGTGAATATCTTATTTTTGGTCCAAAATTTTTGACAGGGGACATGGGTGCAACAATTAATTAGACCTTTAGACCCAAAATAACATTTAGCCAGGGTAAGAAATTTCTTTGCATCTTCTCCATTTCCAGCCATGAATATCTTATCTCCCATTCCGGTTCCGTCTATCTCTCCATGGTTTTAATTATATAGAATTTGAAATTTTTGGAGAAGAAGAAGGCATAAAGGTGAATGATTCGGAAGAATTGAAGGGATTCGAAGAATCAAGACTTCTCTTTTTTTTTAGTACAATTAAAATCCAGATTATGTCCCAATATTTTTGCATGTATTTTTGTAACTTTATGATAATCGACTGAATCTCTAGTCACTGGGATGAAGATGAACCATTTGGTTTTGAAGTTGAATTTCAATTTCGATAATTTGACATTAGATGTTTATTTGTCTTGGACGATTGTTATATGTTTATTGCTTTCAATTGCTTATCTACATATTCAATCGAATTAGAATCTTTTTCATATTTGAGAGAAAGAATAAAGATTTATCACGTGATAATAATAGTTGTCGGGTCAGGTAGGAATTATAAATATACCACTATGTCTTGCATGATCTAATTGAATAACAAGTGAACAAATGCAACTTTATGTATTTGCATCCTGCATAAAATATAGGAGGGTAACACGTGAACATAGGTTTAGCAGTACTCGAGAAAGATTACTAAATAAAATTGATGCATTGATCATCAAAATTAAACAGGTATTGTCATTGTCTTAAATTGTTGTTGAAATGGATTTATAAAGGGAACTAAAAGTCCTAGTGCGTTTTTGTTAATTGAGTCTATAGCTTCTTATTAGTTGCTCATTAATTTAGTTTTTTGTTTAATTTTAGATAATTAGTTATAAAACCAACAAATCGTATTTTCTATTCAATTATAATAAGTATTAATTAAAATTAGATTAAGTAATTTATTATTGTTTACACACTCTTTATTAATTGACTACGGTACTCTTTGTTAATTAGCTAAAATACCATACACTTGCGGAGTTTTAGTGATCAAATTTTTGGAGGCAATGTCATGGACTTTATTTTTTAGTTAGTTTAGTTAATTTTAGCTTTAATTTGAATTTTTACTACTTTATTTTAGTTTTTCATTTTTATCTTAAAAATTACAGTGTTTCTTTTCTCATTTTTAAAACTTTTGTATGAATAGTTGGAGACATGGTAATCTTTCTCCATTTGATCCGGAGTTCTAACAAACATTTAGGTTAAGATTAAGAGAACACATAAAGGCATACCAAAATGGGAAGAAGCAATAATGGCAGAAAACGTAGCAGATCATATTGCCGTTGTGGTTAATGAAAGTTAGAGACTCATGGGAGAGTTGATGGCTCCGCTAGTTGTGGAGAACTAGTCGATCATACCTTATCCAACATTCGAGCAAGCAAACTTTCATTTAAGGATGTATGTGATCAATATGTTTCGGAATACATTTTTGGGTAGATCAAATGAAACACTCATATTTCGATCGTGATTGAAAATGTTCTCATCAAAGTGGGAATATTCACTTTCTCATCAACGATGCACGGTTCAAGCCACCATGAGTAATCTCTTCGCATAGTTCAGCTTAAGTCTATAAATTAAGCACTTGATGAGAAGCAACCCATTTATCTATTCCTTACTCTTTTATTGTGTTATTATATTGCATGTAGTTTGATATGTTTGCATATAGTTTTTAGACATGCTGCCATTAAGTTTGCATAATTTGAACCAAGAAAAAAAAAAACACATTGACTCAAACTCATAGAAGGAAGCATGTTTACTAGGCACCAATGGTCTCGACCGAGACTCGGGGGATAGGTAGGTGGTGAAGTTTGGATATCATCATGTCTCAAAAGTCCTAACATTACTCCTTTCTATCGTATGACTCCTAGATCCTGTGATTGCAAGTTTGTGGTTTTTTGAGAAGCCATATAGTTAACCACACGTATCGGGAACCTAATGGGTCTCACAAAATAAGAAGAATTAGAAGAATAATATTATTAATTAATTAATTGACAAGTGCCGGACATTTGTAGAATTAATTAATTGAGTTGCTTATTAATGAGCCTAAGTTAATTAATTGGATAAATTAAACATTGGACATGGTCAAGTTTAATTGACGGACCAAGCCTACTTGAACTTTTATTAATAAATTGTTAAGATTTGAGAAATTATAACATACATTCATATTAATCTTGCTAGCACAAAGAAAGAGTAGCCCTATTCTCTTATTCTTGTTCCCTTGTAAGAATTATCATTGAAGGTTGGAGAATTGAACAATTGTGTTGAAGAGATCGCGATTGTACATGTTCCAAGATTGTCAAAGAACTTCGCAGAATTTAATAAACGTATAATTTTTATCACAATTTTTATCTAAACATAAAGAAGATCCTTAGTGGGACTTGTTTAAATTATGTTGTATATGATTAAGTAAATTCCCTACATCTTCCTCTTCCAATCGCGAGGACAGCCCTTAAAATCTTGATTCTCTCCGTTGCAGTTTGATCCTTATGTTTAGTTCAAGTGAAAATAAGTGTAATGGAAGTTAACGAGTATGTGAGCAGTAGTGATTTCAAGTGTGTTTTTCATTTCATGCGTGTTTTGTCAATTAGTGTATCGTTGATATTTTCTTTTAAGGAAAAATATTCATCTTCAAACTTGTTTTGAAGTTCAGGTGTATGACTTTGGCTTCAAGATTATAATCATTTGCCTCATTTACTGTTTTACTTAAATTTTATTTGTTAAATGAATTGGAGTTGAATATTATGACATCCGGAAACAACTTTGGTAGCCATTAGAATTGAATTTTGCATATAGAAGTAAGTTTTTTTTATTTGGAAACCTAATTAAATGTTGACCAATAGTGTAGGACCATAAAGCAATAACTTTTATACATGTGCAGATTTTTCCTTGGCTAAATCTTAGTAATATGATTGTATGATTGATTTAAATATTGTATGTCAATTAACATAATTAATTGGTTCATTATTATAACTAGAGAAACTTTCATTTATTAAATTAGAAACATTATTTATGCATGTGTAATTAGCAATCTAATAATTTTATAATTTGACATAATTTAAATCAAATGTTTAATTATATGGCAATAACTTATCAGTAGCAATTATATATTTATTAATATAGTTCATTGGGTAATTAGTTGAGTGATTGATTGCGCTCTATATGAAAAACGAGTGATATTAATGAGGGAATAAATATTTGTACCAAAATAGGTAATAGAGTCAAACCTTAGAGACCTTTATTTATACTCTCCTAGTTTGACTTATACTTACACACAACTAAACTTGTACTTTACACGTTTAGCACGCACAGTATCCAATGAATTTTGGAGTAAAATTCTAACAAGACAATTTCCTCGATTTACTTTGATCTTCTTCCATACAACTGTAAGTATAGTAGTACGGATTTTTTTTTATTATTTAAATTATGAAAATTTATGTTATGAATATGATGACACGGAAATCAAAGTCATGATTATGATAAAGGTCATATATGTGTAAGTTCAAAGGATCAGAGTTTAGTAACTCTACAGACGAGAATTATAGCCACGAAGTTCGGATTTTAATTTCTTGTGTCTCCATATGTAATGATTTTTCACATTTAAATATGAGATGAAATTCGTTATTACTCATTTACTGAGATTTATGTCTCACATGTATATATTAAACTTTTTATAAGTAACTAAAAATGCGGGTTCGAGGTGATCGGAGGTGGATTGTGCATGCATGGGAGAAAAATGAAGAATAAATTATATAGTTACATTGTATTTCTCTTAAAAATTTTAAATTCTCGCATGTTAAGAAAACACTATTTTTATTATTATTATGAAAGTACTCTTTTACGATACATGTATAATGGTTTCAAAAGTAAAATTTGGATCGTTACAGACATAGTTGCCTTGGTAATGATGTACATAGTTCGTGCACATTTTGTGCATGATTTAGTGATGACTAGTTGTGAATATTTGTCTCGTTATGTGCTTCGCTTAATTTGTTTATATTTAAATGTAAATTAGAGAGATGCTAGAAGAAACTTTAAAAATAAGAAAATCAAAATAAAAGAAAGAGAGTACAAGTTCTCTAAATTTTTAGATAAATAAGTAATTGCATACATGTAAATCATTAATTGTTAATGATTACTTTATTTTATAACGTTGTTTCCTTTACAATCTGGTCTGTCTTAACTATGATCGACTTCCGATCTTTAAAGAACTTCAATTGTCTAGATGAAGTTGCCAGAAAAACAACATATAAAGAGGCTTACTACATTATTTCTTCTTCTACTACTACTACTACTACATAACTGACTTGAGACGACTAAATTTTTTGAAGTAAAAGAGCGATTTGTTTAATTTAACCAAATTTACATAATAGAATTTGGAAAATATATAAGAAGCATTTAACGGAATTAAATTTGAGCACGTCGCATCACTTAAATTGGGGATTTTAAATAAATTTAGAGTGAAAAAAATAATAATTAAATGAAACTCAATTCACACATCATCATTTAACCATCCTACTTAAGCCTTTCAGGTGGCCATGGGTGAAAGTGAGAGAGAAATAAAATTAAATTAAATCGGACCCAATTCTACATGTCATCATTTTAATGGATGGTACATGTAAACGTATGGACCATCCTACTTATGCCTTTTTGGTAGACATGGGTTAAATTAGGAAAGAAATAAAATAAAGAATGAATGGGACCCAATTCACTATGTCATCATACTAATGGGTGGTACACGTAGAGATCACGTACAGGACCATCCTATCATTTAAGTCGATCAGTTGGCCATAGGTGAAAAAAATTAATCCGTTTACTTATGCAATGATATTTTTTGCCGGCTATCAGCCTCAGAGAAGTCTGGGCGTTCACAAGGTGATGCAGGAGCATCCGACTCGGATGACATTGAGCTATCAGACAATACATTAATAGGTGAACGTAATCTTTTTCTAATTGGACGATATTTGGACGAGTTTTGATAATTTGGGCATAACTTTGGCTATGATTATAGGAATTGTGCTCATGACCCCAATTCGAAAAGCTCTTTTTGGCACGATGCTCGGTGCGAATTATTTTGGAGGACAAAATCCATTGTTTTCCCTTTCAAATTCCAATTTTAAATTATTTTTTGCCCTTTTTAGTATTCGTTTGCCTTTTTAAGATATGTGATGAACTCAGATTGAGTTGAATTTTTAGGATTTTATTTATTTTTATTATGTACTATCTTTTGGTATGAATGTTGGGATTTTTCTATTTTTGGTAAAATTTCGATAATCTTGATTTCTTTAGCTATATAACCCAGCTTGTGGGTTATTTTCGGGGATGGAAGTTAAATAATAAAGTTTTCTCTTTTTTTTTATGTTTTCTCTTATTTTTTCTCTTGCGTTCTTCTCTGTTTATCTCTGCCCGTAGAATAATCTCTATTCTATCAAGCGTCAGTTGGTATCAGAGCTTCATCATCTTCCTGGGGTAAGATTTCATCAGTCCTATCATGGTTGGTGGTCGTGGTCGTGGGCATGTTCTGAATGAGGAAGTCCCTTACCGTGATCATAACGTTCAGGATGTGACGATTAAATATTTACAGAGGCAAGTTGCGGAGTTAACTCAACGTCTAGAAGCGTAGGATTTCGGTGAAGTGGAGGGTCACGAATCCGAGTCCAGTTTCGAAAATCCATATCACCATCGTGCTTGATTCGAGGAGCACCATGGTCAGGAGGATCTCCATGGAGACTTTGGCTTCAGAGTAGATCTACTTGAGTTTTTCGGTACATTACTGGCCGAAGGATTTGTTGATTGGTTGAACGAAGTGGAGCGTATCTTCGAGTTTAAAGAGGTCCCATATCATATCAAGGTGAAATAGGTCGCCATTAAACTGAAGGGTAGAGCGTCTGCATGGTGGGAACAACTGAGGCGTTCACGGGACAAATAGGGCAAGACCAAGATCACTAATTGGGAAAAGATGAAAGTCACTTCCTTCCTTTCGGCTATACCCAAACCTTGTTTCAGCGGCTCCATTCCCTGAAGCAAAGCATGCGATCAATTGAAAATTATACGAAGGAGTTCTATCAGTTGTTAGCCCGGAATAACTTATCTAAGATAGAAGAGTAGATGGTGGTATGGTATTTGAGGAGATTACGATAACCCATACAAGATGCCCTCAGCCTTCACTCGATATGGATTGTTTATGAGGCATGCCAGCGTGCACTGGCGGTGGAAAAGCAGCAGAATAAGAGGCCGATAATTCGGAACGAAAGTAACCAACTAGTTCGCCCCCGCACATTCCGTCCTGGTCAACATCCACTACAGGAGACTTCTGGTTAAAATATCAAGTGCTTTAGATGTGGTGAACATGGGCATAGGGCAATTGATTGCTGGAAACCAGCTAATCAGAAGGGTAAAAATCTTTTGATTCATGAGGATGCAGTAGATGAAACTAAGGAGTTTGGAGAACCCGTGTATGGCTATGATGAAGTTGACGATATGTTGTACAGAGATGGCCATGAGACCCTGGTTGTTCGCAAGAGTTTACTGACCCCCAAGGGCGATTCGGGAGATGACTGGTTGAGATCCAATATCTTCCACACGACCTGCACAGTTGCAGATAAAGTCTGCAAGCTGATTATCAACAGTGGGAGTTGTGAGAATGTAGTGTCCGAAGAGGTTGTCCAGAAATTGCAGTTGAAGGCAGATCATCATCACAGACCACATAAATTATCGTGGTTGAATAAAGGCAGTGAGGTAACAGTCGAAAGGCGGTGTCTAGTATCTTTTACGATCGGCAAAAAATATTTTGATAACGCTTGGTGTGATGTCGTGTCTATAGATGCTTGTTATTTGCTGTTAGGCCGACCTTGGCAGTATGATTGCAATGTTATTCATTATGGGCGAAAAAAATACATATTCCCTCAGCATCAAGGGGAAGAAGATTGTGTTGAAGCCTCGTCGGGAAGAGCCTACTCGTGCCCCGGTAGCCAACAATACCAACCTGCTTTCTATGTCTAGGTTTTTAGTTGAGATTGAGCGTGAAGATGTAGTCTATGCTTTACCGCCCGTGGGAATAGCGCAATAGACGAGAATCCAGACTTAGCGATAGAAGTGCAACAACTACTATCGGAGTTCTCGAGCCTAATGCCAGAGGATATCATTCTAGGGTTGCCACCTATAAGGGATATTCAACATCAGATCAATCTTGTTCCGAGTTCAAGTTTGCCTAATCGACCAGCGTATCACCTCAGTCATAAGGAAGCTGAAGAGTTACAGCGATAGGTAGTTGAGTTGTTGGAGAGGGGCTACATCCGTGAGAGTATGAGCCCATGTGCAGTTCGTACTCTACTGGCACTGAAGAAGGATTGTTCTTGGCGTATATGTGTTGATAGCAGAGTAATCAATAGGATTACAGTGAGGTGTAGGTTTCAAATTCCCCGCCTAGATGATATGTTAGATCAACTGTCCGATTTTAAGGTCTTCTCAAAAATTGACCTTAAAAGCGGATATCACCAAATCAGAATAAGGCTTGGAGATGAGTGGAAGACAACATTTAAGATGCAACAGGTTTTATGACCTTTCATGGGGAAGTTTGTGGCAGTCTACTTTGACGCCATCCTCATTTATAGTCCGACGTGGACATCATTTGATCACCTCCGTACCATTTTTGATATGCTGAGGACGGAGCGCCTATTCGCTAATCAGAAGAAGTGTTATTTCTTTATCACTTCTATAACTTTTCTTGGTTTTGTTGTGTACTTGTGCCAAAGAAAGATGGTTCATGGCGTATGTGTGTTGACAGTCGAGCAATAAATAAAATTACTGTGAAGTACAGGTTTCCAATTCCTCGCCTGGATGATATGTTAGATCAACTGTCCGGGTCTAAGGTCTTTTCAAAAATTGACCTTAAGACCAGAATAAGGCTTGGAGATGAATGGAAGACAACGTTTAAGATGTAGCACAGCTTATATGAGTGGATGGTCATGCCTTTTTGGGTTATCCAATGAGCCCAGCACATTCATGAGATTTATGCATAAAATCTTGTGACCTTTTATGGGAAAATTTGTTGTGGTTTACTTTGACGATATTCTCATTTATAGTCCAACTTGGGCATCACACTTTGATCATCTCCATGCTGTTTTTGAGATGCTGAAAAAAGAATGCCTATTTGTCAATCAGAAGAAGTGTGCCTTTTTTACTACTTCCGTAACTTTTCTCGATTTTGTTGTTTTTATTGATTGTGTTCATGCAAATCAGTCAAAGATAGATATAATCTTGGAGTGTCCTAAGCCAAAGAACTTGCATGATATCAGAAGCTTCCACGGATTAGCATCCTTCTATCGACGATTCATCAGAAACTTCAGCACTTTGATTGCTCCTATCACGAAGTGCCTTAAGGAGCGTGATTTCAAGTGATTTTGACAAAGTGTTCGAGGTAAATTGTGATAAGTCTGGGGTTGGTATGGTGGTGTTCTGAGTCAGTCAGGGCGACCGATTGATTTTTTCAGTGAGAAGATGAAGAAAAA
>CAIGRN010064115.1:0-31708 GCA_903798345.1 Fraxinus anomala
TTTGCATTCCCCAATTTACCTAAAATACATTCTAATATATGAGCACCAGATTATATCATAAACACTTAACAATTATATTCAAACGCTTTACCAGAATGAAAAGAAAAAAAATTAACTCTAGCAGGTGCAGTAAAATAGTATTGTTAACCATAAATGTTGTACAAGATTTACAAATTATTTTATTAATCAAATTAAAATTTTGGAAGGAATGTAGTATAATTTATACAACGAGATGAGTTAGTTCATTCCCTGCAATGTGTTTAATAACAAAGTGTTTCACAAGTTAAATTATTAATATTAAGATATAATACTACCAAAAATACTTATCGATTTATTACCAACATAACACATAAGTGTTAAAGAAATACTCCCTTTGTAGTTTAGGAAGAATAATTTTAATTCTTTTTTTTTTTTTTTTTTGATACCCAGGTATCCCAGCTTACGCCGAACTATGTCCTGGACCACCCATCACCGGCCCCTCAGCAATGGGCGGAGGTAAACCGCGGTATATGCCCAAGTTGGACCAGGGTCCGTGCACTCTTTATACTCTTGGCCCCAAGGGAGCCTTTCTCCATGAATATTATATCACCAAGCTGCTCCACCCACAAATGAGTATTACATCACTCAACTGCTCCATCCAGGATTCGAACTCCCCACCCTGGGGTTGTAAGCCCAGCAATGCCCGTCCTTTGCCAACTTGGATGTGCCCCGGGGGGCAGAATAATTTTAATTCTTATTTCATCTTACCGATGGCCGTAATACAATGGCCTTTTGTCAAATATTTGAAAACATGGCAAGAAACTGAGTAAACTAATTTTTTTTTTCAAAAGATGATAAGTTGGCCATTATGTCATTTACGTAGAATAACTCAACAAGAAAAATATAAGTAGTTGGAAATATTTTTATCTTCGAACAAATTGTGAAATCATATTTTTAAATTTAAATTTTCTAAAAAACCATGCTAGATGTACATTCTTAATTCACATTAAGTTTCACACCCCCCCTAATATGAATCAAGTGTGTACATTTAGCTTTATTGTTTCCTAAATTGATGGAACCCTATCATAGGGTGCCAACAATCAACGCAACCTACATGGCTGAAAAAAGCAGCCAATCATTCAATGCAACCTACATGGCTCGTGCATGCAGCAAGTCTCGAGAGCGAGTCAACTCAGCTCGTCTTGAAAGTGCAGTGAGCCGATAGGCAAGTTGCTGGCCCTCACTTTCAATATGTGTCGGTGATCACTCATGTGATTCTTGTCGGTGATTTCGTTTGACTTATTGATGCATACCATTGATGATCACGGTGATTTATTTATTTTTTTAGGGGGCCCTTAAAATTTGCCTACCCTAACTTATTCTAGTGATAAGAGTCGTACGGCACAAGTCCAAGGATACGAGAGAGATGATGCATTATGCATTTTCATTAATGGCTTACATAATTACGTAGCAGTCACCAGTCTCATTCTCACCAGCTTTCAATAATTGTTTAAATGAGTGTCTGAAAATATAAATATCTAAATTAAGAGAGGAAGACACGAGTCACTTGTTCACTTGATTTTTCTTTTTTCATTTTTTTTTTTCAAATTTTTGGTTTCTCAGAAATGACTTGGAAGAAAGGTATATTGTGACACGTGGATATTTCAAGCACAATTTGAAAAATTAACTCACCCATACAATTTTTTAATAATTAATCTTATTTAAAAAAATTAAAAATTAAAAATGGCTCTATCTTCTTGTCAATTTCTAGCAATTTTTGGTGTGATTAAAACTACTACAAGTGATCTATTATAACATTCCATACATGCTCTTCATCTTTTCCTCGACCTTTTCGTGACTCCCATATACCTTAAACTAGCATGCACCCTTTTTCCTTCTACAATGCGTCCAATTTTATTAATTTACCAATTTGTTAAGACTTCAGAGAACTAACACAAAAATTCTCATACTTCGCTAACAATCGAATCACTTTTCACGAGACAAGAAATTAATCATAAGTTAAGTTTGAAGGTTATGAGAGCATAGGAGTCACAATTCCCTATTTCAAAAGAATTTTTCCACACGTACAGAATGCATTTCACAGAAAATTACTAGAAATCTCACATGGGAGGTGGGTCCCACACGAATAAAATATTGCAAAAAATTGACCATCCCTTGCTATTGTGAGTGTTCGGTATCGTTTCTATTGCCTCCATTTCTGTACGTGTAGTTTTGCTCATTTCAAAATCTTTTGGAGCAGGCTCATAGAAGTCACAAATTCCCTATTGCTAGTTTTTGGACATTTTTTAGCCCCTATTTGGTAGAAATTAAAATTAGATTCTTAGTATATTTTGATAAAAATTGATGAAATATTTGATTAAAATTAATTGTTGATTTTGACTTGAAATTTTAATTGAATTTTAATCCAAACCAAACACATGCTTAATGTTAAACACATGCTATATAGAAACTAAACCATAGACAAAACAACCATGCTACACGTACGTATTATTTACTGAATTGGTTACCGAATTGACTCAATTCGGTAAAATATTATGTATAACAAGAATAATTCTAGACCAAATAAAACTAATTTCAATTTAGATATTATCTATTTTTGATCAAATTAAAAGAAAACTTTATAATAAAGATATTTAACATTAGAAAACCGTTATGGAAATATTCCACGTGTATAAAAATCAACCAAAAACAGACCTGACATGTACCATTCTGAAACAAAGACCTGTATTCTCCACCATATCGGATTCTCTGCCGGCATTGAACTCCGGCCATCGGGCGATTACCAAAAACATTGATCTGACCAACATCCAACCTGCAATTTCTATATTCATTCATAATTTTTCAGATGATTTCGCAGTAATAAATAGTAGCATTAATGGAAGCTTCAGTACGAATTTTCCATTCCTTCAATCGTCACATTTTCCTCAAAAATCCCTCTATTAGATTCCTTTTTACCATAAACCGAACCCCATTTGTTGAATTTTCACTCCGTTCACGCAATCATTCCCAATCAAAATATTTTGCTTCGAACACCAATTTTTCGAATACCCCAGTTTTCAATTCGTTTTCCACATTTCAATCACCCCATCTTTTAACTTCCCACTATAATTTTGCTAATATATTTTCTGGGCCCAAGGAGAAGAAATATTTCTAGTGGAATTTTGCTTTAGCAGAAACCATCAACAATGGGATTGAACATGCGGTGAGATAGTTTCCTGGTTGTCGAAAAATAATGGCCGCGAGCGATTCTTGATCTTCCACACATTTAGCAATACCGGTTGGCTTGCCTAGATCTATTCATCCAACTCTTCATTATTTTTTTTCCAGTCTCTCTGAACTTTTTCTCGTGATATTGTTGGAGATAGGAAAAAGTATGGTGCCATTCTTGATCATGTGAAAGATAGAGAAGAACTACTGGAGAAGATTAAAGGATGTGTTGTTGCCTCAGGAGGAGACCCCAAGGTATGTATTTGATTAGTTATAATGATTGAAGTCTGTGCTTCTTTCTTATCATGATTGCTGCTGGATCTGTGGTCGTTTTGGAATGATTTTCAGTTAATAGTAATTTGGAGTTATGTCGTGGCTTGATTGCTTTGAAATAAGGGTGATAATATGTATTTGATGAATATGAATATAATCTATTGTTTTCTTATCCAGATAATGCATGTTTTGATTGTTTTCATTTGCTGTTGATTTCAACTGCATATGGTTGGATGTTTTGCACACAGCTGAGAACTGATTACTCTTAGAATGATAGATGGTCCGTTCCCAAATGTGTCGTTGACTTGAATTGAGTTTGCTCGACTTTTATGCATACAACAACAAGAGAATATGTCCCAAGTTGGTGGTGGTAATTGACATATTATAGGCCTACAATGACACACACTCACTTTTGATTCCATGATTAAATGTAGCATAACAAAGGCAGAGGAGGTTGTGGGAATGACTGCTTTGAGTTTGAGATAAGCTTACAATGAGCCTACGGCCTATCTTTTGGATCTAAAGAAAAGTACTGGTAATGGGTAGGTCATAGTGTAACATTTAGGGGTCAATTTTGTCCATTCAGGCATGGGTAGATAAATTAAGGTTATCTGTCTGGTGGCAGCACCTTGGTGCATCAGTTTATTCTTTATTTGAGATAGACTCAGTCTTTCCTTCTTTTAATTTATTGTTCTCTAAGATTTTGAGGCTCTTACTAGTGTTATGGATATACAATTTCATGTATGGATTAACTACTACATGACACGTATACTCTGTAAATTGTGAATCATCCTGGTGAAATAAAGAAGGAATATAAGGAGTTCTTTTGGACAAAAATACGTAAGTATTGTGATCTCGCTGGTTGTTTAGGATATTGTTTTATTTGTCTTCTGCTTCTTCTTTTTTTCCACTTCCATTTGATTGCATTTTTTTTTTTTGTAAGATATACTGTTTTTGTTTATCACGTGAAGGCATATGAAATTTCTTATTTTCTGAAAACCAGCAAACATTATATGTGCAATCTAACTAGGTTCCTTTTGACTTGCATCAACTTTATTTTGGGGTTATCAATCGGATTCGTTCAATTAAACTGTGCGTCTTTATTCTTTATGGATTAATGTACAGATTTACTGAAATTTAATGGTTTACTTCTTGATTAATTGTCGAAAAGAGGAATGCATGCTAAAAAATCATTTAACCGTTTTAGGTATGGGCTGCTGGCTTTACTGCTGCCCTGCTGAAGAAAAGCAGCTCTGCTGTGTATCCTTCAGTTGAGGCAGGAGACGGGAATAAATTAGAAAGTGTGATAAATGGATCAAAGATACAAGAAAACGAACCTCTGTTAATTGAAACATTGCTGTTATCTGCATTCGAAAAGCTCCACTTTTGTTCTTAACTTGCCTGATGTAAACCGGTAAGTATTCAACGAATTCCCTTAGCATTTCCAGTTTAACTTCTGATTGACCTGCTATTATCTGTTTCTGAGAAGAGGGTTAAGAAAATACATTACACTCAACTTGTAGCGAGTTTTGTGTTAGTCACCGAATTTTATTTTGTTTCTAAGTGGTCTACGAAGTTCAATTTTTGTTTCAATATGGGCACTCGGTTAAAATCCATTGGTTTTGTAGTGGAATGTCCAATGTGGACGACAACAATCTGACATGGCATCAACATGAAGATCATCGGATATTCAGTTAGAAAAACTAATAGATCTTTTGCTGAGTGAACAAAATGAAGCAAAAAGCAAGCTTCAATGACCACTCTGGAACAAAAACAAAGTTTGATTATTAACATGAAATTCGAATATTCTGTTAGAAAAACTAATAGATTTTAATCAAGTGAACAAAATGAAGCAAAAATCAAACTTCAATGACAACTTTGGAACAAAATAAAGTTTGGTAATTAACCCAAAACTTCGCTATAAGTCTGAGGAACAATCTTGGTGAATGGTTGTTTTTCTTCAACAGGAGGGTGAAGAAGATCATTTCTGCCCTTTCGACTCTTCAGCCTACGTCTCAGCTTTATCTGTATAGTACAGCAGACAAGGTGATTCCATATCAAGCAGTAGAATCATTTATTGAGGAGCAAAAGCAGATTGGGAAATAAGTATACCCTTTTAACTTCGGTTCGCCTCCTCATGTCGACCATTACCGGACTTTCCCGGACGTTTACACATCACAGCTTCACAACTTTTCGAAGAAGTGTTTAGCCACTGTAGGAAAAATGTAGGAGCATGCAAATGCAGATATTATGGTTTTAATTACCACAGTACTCCTTGCTTTTGTTTTGCAGATGCATTGAGTCTCAGAGAAAGATATTTAAATTAAATAAAAAAATTTGTCCTGCCAAAAGCTTTGGGAGATCATTTTTTCTTTTTTCCGCGTGTATAACAATGTTTAACGTACTAATAAATTTTACATTTTTTTTTTGTTACTCAAGTGTCCACCTTCGGCGACTAATCCTGGGGTCTGTGATCCGACCCCTCATTACACAGATCAGGTAAACTGTGGGATGTGCCCCAAACTGGCCAGGGTCCAAGAACCCCCTCAATTGAACTGCCAAAGTGTCGAGCGAGTAAACTGGCCAGGGTCCAAGAGCCTCGCCAACTGAACTGTGAAGGTGCCGGGCGAGTCAAACTCATGTTGCATCTTGCTTTCCAGGAGAACTCTACCTTCCAGGATAAATCTTGCCTTTCAGGAGAGAGCCTGCCTTCCAAGAACCCCCATGAATTGAACCCACGACCTCTGATCTGTCAGCATTGAAGAGCCCCATTATTTGTCAGTTGGAATGTGCCCCGAGGGGCTAAATTTTACTTTTTTTTCTAGCAGAAGTTGATCCTTCTATCAATTTTAGTTAGTGTTGGATTTGCATTAATACATCATTTTGAGTGATTCCCAGGACATCTCAATCATGTTTCGATATTCGAAATCAGAAAGTGACCAACACTGACTCATCTCGATCTTTGAAAAAGATATTGATTATTGGATTGTTTTACTCTATTCATAAATCTTCTTTCGTCACACGATTTGTAGGAGGCCTATAACGAGCAACGATTTAATATTAATAAGAGAAAATTAGAGAGAAAAATTGGTGATCTATTACTAAATTACAAAATTTGCAAAACAAAATTTAAAGTTGCATAAGACGCTCTTTACAAATCGAGAGTTTCTTGAAGTTGTTTTTAATCGATTTAATTGAAATAATTAAAAATTTGTAAAATCCATTCTTTGGTATGAGGCCTCGAGCGATGATTCGTCGAATCCTTCTTTCATTGATCATATATAAAATTTAAATAAAAATGAGAATTGTTAAAATCAAGTGCAAGAAACAATCTGGATTCAATTCGAATTTGACTCTTTAATTATTCACCTTTTGCAGATAAGTCAAGACTATGAATAATTTTACTGATTTTTAAAATAGAGTTTAAATCGAAAAAGTACCTCATAATCAATAAAAATCCTACATATTTATTTTTGGAGCATTTAGCTATACTTAGGGGTGGCAACGAACCGCACCGAGCCACGAGCCGAAATTTGAAGAGCCCGAGCAAAATGGGTTCGGACATTTTTTGGCCCGAGCCGAGCAAAAGCTCGAAAAAAAATTTGAGGCTGTTCGGGCCTCAACGAGCTGGTCGATTTTTTATTTTTATATATAACATGTGCCGCTTTTAAATAGTAGTTGCCACTTTCCTCCCTTCCATTTCAAATTTTTATTTTTCAATTTTACACAGGGCCACACGGGCAGGCTCAACCCGATTTCTCAAAACGAGGTTCTGCCCGAGCTTTGGCTTGGTTCTACCGAGCCTCGGGCCGGTCCGGTTGAAACTTTTTCAGGGCCGACGGTCCGAGCCGGCGACAAATTGACATCCTAGCTAGACCCGCTTGTGCCCACCAAAATCCAAACTATTTTACCGTACAATTCACCATTGTTTTCGGCCGTATACTCCTCTCTCTCTCAAGTCAATCCATTTTCACCAATTTTTCATTTTTCTGTCAAAACCCATAAATTAAATGTCTATATTGAACAAAAAATCTTCACTAAATTCAACGATTTCTAATCCCAATTCGTATGGAGCGGTGGTTCTTGGTGGCACCTTTGATCGCTTACATGACGGCCATCGCCAATTTCTCAAGGTGTATGTCTTCTTCTCCCTGTATATATATAATTGTTGTGAATATCTATGCACGTGCCCGCAATCGCTCCTGTGTAATGATGATAATGGGAAATTTGAAAGTGGTGGTTTGGTTTGCAGGCGGCGGCGGAGGTGGCGCGGGACAGAATTGTGGTGGGTGTGTGCGATGGTCCTATGTTAACTAAGAAAAAGGTACAGAAAGTGTTTTTGTTTTGATCATCTTAATACACAATGGGTTTGAGATAATTTGTGAAGATATGATTTTGTTTGGTGCATAAAATAGTATGAACCAAATTGATGCTTAAGTGAGCCTACAGCTAGATTTCTCGTTCTCTGAAAGTTTAACTACAAAAAATACAGGTGGGTGAGGTTTTATGTAGTTAATTTGGCTTAGTTTTGTAAATCATTTTTATGTAAAAAATCAAAGCTGTACTTGATGACGACGAGACCCTTCGATAACGGAACCGAACTTATTCACGAGCTAAGTGTAGTCGGCAGTCCAGCACATATTGGGTGAAAGATTGGGAGAGCTGAAAATACGAATCACTTTTATTGGTCATAATTGAGTTTTTGGTTTGTTGCTCAGCGGTTATTTGATGAAATGTCAGAGGAAATAACCGTTCTGATCCCAGGGTTATTGTGGTTTATATGTAGTAGTTTAGTAAATCAATTTAAACCATAAGGCTCTGTTTGGAACCCAAATTTCAATGAAAATGCTGAGGAAGTCTTCTGTGTGTATTGTCGCCTGGGAAAGCAGACATATATATGATAGTACCAAAAATGGGGAGAAGTCTAAAATTTTATGTGTTGTTTTTGCTTGCCAGTTTAATCATATTTGAAAAAGAAAAAGTAGTTTATTTTTATTTGGGTAGGAATAAGAAACCCTCTTTTAAAATTCTTCTCTTTTTTCTCCACAATCCAAAATCTAAAATCAAAGCGGAGCCTAATTGCCAGTTGAGCATGTCCTGCATCGCAGCATTGAAAAAAGAGAATTCTGATAATGTATCACACGGTAATTTTCTTTATTCAACAAGCAAATGTTATCGGGTAATATATTTTGAACTTGTTTTGCAGTATTCTAATCTTATAGAGCCTATTGAACGAAGAATGCAAAATGTTGAAGATTATATTAAGGTATTTGTTCCACGTTTGATGATGCTTTAGTCTTGCATAATCTATCAGTTGGCATGCAAGGTGATTGATCTTGAATCTTAAAAGAAAGATCTTCCTCTCTGGTAATGTGGTACTAAGGTTTTCATTGAATGATGTAACATAGTTGAGAAAGTGGGTTTGGGTGGTTTGCAAACTATTTTATTCACTTCACATTTGAGGACTAATTATCCCGTTAAGATAGAAAAGTGGCAATAGGATGAAACTTGTGAAGCTTTGTGTTTAATGAAGGCACTCTGCTGATAGATGCTTTAATGTTTGTGGATTTTAATAGGGACCATCAGATCCCCTATCTCACATTATCTTCCCCTTTTTTTTTTTTTCTAAATGAGGAAAAATTTTGGTCGTGAATTGTTCCGAAGATAACACCTGCTGCCTGCATTAATTTCCTACAAATTATCTTCAGTCTGTAAAGCCGGAGTTGGTTGTGCAAGTAGAACCCATTGTTGATCCCTATGGTCCATCAATAGTTGATGAGAATTTGGAGGCTATTGTCGTCAGGTTCGAATCTCTTCTAAGAATTGTGATTCTTTTTTCACTTCGAACTTTTTATTTGCATTCTTTTCTTTTTTGGCCCTTTATCCCTCTTTCTCTCTCTTTTGGGTTGCGATATGTGTGAATATGACACTATCATCTATGAGTTTATAAGTCCAGTCCATGACGTGCTTGTCAATGGGGTGAATTATTAAGAGAATAGTCCTGGGTGATTTCCTATTACAAATGCTCGCCTCAATATTCTTTACTTTTTTCTTTAGTCATTGATGAAAATACTAGAGATCCAAGATAAGTTATTTTGGTGTATGTTATGTGCTAAGTATATTAGTTGATGAGAATACAGGACAATAGATCGTATTAACTTAGAAAAATTACTTAGGAATCTAAGGATTTCAAGTTAAATACTAAGACTGAGGATTATGGTGCTGTTAATATCTGTGTTGTCCCAAAGAGTGTTTTTGTAAGGTATTTAAGTCTGAATAATGAGAAACCCGGAGAGAATCTGATAAATATAATTAAAGTGGTCAGATGAAATGGAGAAGTATTATGGGTATTTTGTGTGACGAGAAGACACCTATAAAGTTAAAAGAAAAGTTCTATAGAACGACTATTAGACTAGCTATGGCGTGGACGTAGAAATGAAGATGTTCAAATGAACGTGTGACCACGTTGAAATGTATAAACTAAGAAATGAGTGTACAGTGTATACATCAACAAATAGAGGATAAAATAAAGTATGGAGATCTAGATGTTTGGACATGTCTTTAATTTATAGAATCTGTCATTTACAAGGCTAACAATGGAGATCAAATTTAACATGGCTTGAGACAAAATATTGATTTCCTTGAACCTCTCAGAATAGGTAACTCTTGACTGAATGGGTATTATGGGTATCTTGTGTGACGAGAAGACACCTATAAAGTTAAAAGGAAAGTTCTATAGATTGCTCAAAAATTTGTGGACTTCCTCACTTGAAAAATGCTAAAAATTGTGCAAGCGACAAATTTAAGTTCCACAATCATAGACTTTAAAAACCAATGAGACAAAAGTCATTACCAAAATCAAATATCTCCGAACATTGATGCAAACTTTGAAGTTGTTCAAATTGACGCTATCCACTCTGGCAATTCATCAAGTTTGGTGAAATGACAAAATAGAAATAGCACAATTTGAAGAATGACGAATGGCAAAGGACAAAAAGTCACGAATCTTTTTCTATATTGTTGATGCACCTTGCACTGGGTTTGTAACATAGTAGACAAGCACTGCGTACTAGATATTGCATAAAGAGATCATAATACTTAAATTGCCTACTGAAGAACCAAAAAATTGTCATAATTATGCATGTTCAGGCCAAGAACCTTAGGAGGAAATAAATATCTTTCATTTTTATACTACTATATAACAGCATGTATGCATGGCTTCAGTAAAGAACTAAAGATCAGAGCAAGTATTGGGCGCAATCTCAAAGCTATGCACGCACTTTTCACACAAAAAACTTTTGGAGCTAAATCCTGAAGGACAACTAAATTGTTTTGTGGATCTTGTTGAATTTAAAGAAAACTGAAGAGCGTTTCTTGAGCAAATAAAAGTGAAAAGTACTCAAGATAGAGCCTTAATGTTATTGCTTAGATTGGTACATGGGTGCCTTCGAAGATATTAATTTGAAGAATGGAAATGAAGGTGATATTTTATCGCCATGGTCAATTTCAATGAACAGTTCTTCACGAGGATCTTTACCAGATGCGAACAGCATAATCAGTGCCTTCCATTTTTCTTTTATATATATATTTTCTTCCAAATTAAACGATTTGGACAAATTTGTCTATTATAGTTATTCATATCGTTATAATCATCATTTGGTAGCTAATTTTGTATGAACAGCAAAGAGACATTGCCTGGAGGATTGTCGGTCAATAAGAGGAGGGCTGAGAGAGGTCTACCGCAACTGAAGGTTTAGCTATACAGAGTACATGAATTACTTGTTGTGATAGTAAAAGGGAAAACTGAAGCATTAGTCCCCCAACCTATTGCTTGAGTAGCAAGTTGGTCCTTAACTCAAATTCAAACGATAAAACCATCAAAAACTTTGTTTAAATCATCATGTGGCACTCTCACCTCCAACTTTATGAAATTAGGTTGTGTTTTCCAACTTGGCCTGGTGCCTATTAATTTGAAGTTGGGCACATTTCCATGAGGTTATGTGATATGATTTAACAAGGATTTCGAAGGTTTTTTGTTGTTGAGGACTGATTATGCATCTAAAATGGAAGGTTGGCGACCAACTTGCTACTCGGGCAATAAGTTGAGTACTAACGATGCAAGTTTTCCTAGTAAAAATGTCCACCCTATGGAAAAGTTCAATAATTGACGTCTCTACTATGCAGATCGAAGTTGTAGAATTAGTCCCCGGGGATTCTAGTGGAGAGAAAATGAGTTCGACATCATTGAGGAGGCTTGAAGCCGAGAAGCTGAGCAAAGTTCAGCTTGAAGGTCAGGTTTAATTTTGATTGGCGGAACTGTCTATTGAAATTTACTTTTCTTAGATGTGCAGTGGAAATCAGTAATTTGACATTATTGATTAGTACCCCTTCTTGTATCATTAGCCAGGTCGTCTTCAAAGTCTTGGTGGATATAGTCTTTTTATCCTTGTTGTATGTTGTATACCATTGCTTTCTTTAAACAAGTAAATTGCAAATATATACTGTTTAGAAATATAATCGTAGTTATTTGAGTTTTTTCTCTTTTCATTAAGTAGATTCAAGGTTGTGTTCATGGATTGATACCCTATTCGTAAGATTTATTGGATTTATTAAAATCTCATTTCTTGACTGCTTGTGTATGTATTATGTATAGAAAAGTTTCATAGCAACCTTATCTTGTTTCCAACAAGGGTTCTTGATGATCTCATTTCAAGGTTGAAATTGAAAGATAATTCGATTAACGTTCTTAAGAGTATCTCCAAGATAATCTATTTATAAAGATCATCTTATGCACGATAAAGATCATCTTTAAATTTAGAGAATATAATTTTTCATACGTTGCAATAATACTATCTATTTTAGCTCTTCATTTTGTTTTGATCAAAATACATTTATTGATTTCTCATGTTTTATTTAACATTTTTATATGTCAATGTCCATTAATTCAAATATGATTTGAATAGTTTAAAAGTAGAGTATTGAAATTTCTAATTTATTAAATATAATATCATAAAGTAAGAATAGAGACTCACTCTCTATTTTAAGAGTCACTTGAAGATTATTTTTAGTTATTTGACTCTCAAATAGAGAGTATCTTGTATTCAAAAGCTCTTGAAAGAAAGAAATATGTTGACTATGCATTGTTTGATGGATGGTGTTGGACTTTGAAGTTTTTGTAGGAGGTTCATATATTTGGTGAAAAAATAGAATTGGGGTGTTGATGATGGCTTATCTGGAATACCAGGATCCCGGGTTGGTAAAGAATTATTGAATGGATGCCTGGGCATTGAGAAGTAAGGGTGCTTTCGGAGGCGAAAGGCCATGAGGAGATACTGTTCATGATCCATGGATTTTCGACCGAAAAATCATATCCAAGCTGCATGACTAGTCTGCGCTTTTCGGACTTTTCAAACTTTAGTGACATGAAACATTTGTGAAAAAAAAATTTTATATGATTTTTTTTCATATTATTATATTTTGTGTTTGAAAATTTTTTCGTAGTTAAATTAGGTCCCATTGACTCCGAGTCATGATTCAACAATTGCTATAGGAATGGAAACCAATTGAGATTTGTAAGTAGCGATTGACAAGAGTAGATTGGGGGAAATCGGAATCCAAGATGATCTTGTAAGCTTGGGATGAATGGCCATAAACTCAGCCTTTCTTTATTTTGCCCGTGGCATGGACTCGAGGTGAATTCTTGAGTTGAGAGCTCGCTGATCTCACTTGAGGAACCATCATCGACATTGCTACAAGTGTAATCTCTTTTACTCTTGGAAAATATGCCCAAATTTCGTATGTAGTTGACACTTCCAATTACTAGGTTAGTTACGGAGACAATTCAACCTCTCACTAAGCCAAAAAGTCCATAATCCAAGAACTCAGCAACCGTCGGGTTGTGTCATTCTTGTGCTTGTTTTTACGATTGAAATATGGGCTTAAAGTTAGCTAGGCAGCAAGCTCACCTTTGACTTGCTGTAAAATTTATGCCCGCAGCCTTCCGTACCTCGATATTGGAGTAATTTCGTCCAAGAAATGCTGTCATCAAGTAAATCAGCATTACATTCATTTATTGCCAACACGCTACCTTGCTTAAGTTCCTGTCAAGTACGCATATATCTTGGCTATTTTATTGTTTGATAGCCGACGTTGGACTCAAAAAGTTTTTTTTTACGAGGTTCGTATTCATATTCATATATTCGAAACTTGTTTGAAATGACTTTATATTTTACTCTTAAACTAAAATATTTGTCGTTTCTTCTGTCCTTTTTGTGTCCCAATTCTTCAATTATATTAGTTTTGGCCTTACAAATAAATACTCAAAGACTACCCATTTTAGATGCGTGATGGTTAAATGAACCCTGAAAATCAAAATAAAATACTTGTAAATATTTGAACTCAACGGCTATTCCCACATAACAAAAAAATTTCATATATTTGAGACAAATTTCATTTTCTTAGATTGGTTTACCATTCTCTCCTTTACTTTCCTTGTTAAATCTTTTACATTTGTCATATTCAAACAATTGAAAGTTCTGCAGATGAAGAATTATTGTGGTTTTAGCCTGCAGATTTGGTATTCTTTGTCTTTAAGACAGTTCATGTTCTTGTTATTTGAATATTATTTTCAAGAATAATTATGTGCAACTTTTGTTAACGTTAAAAAGTTTTTGGAGAAAATATATGAATGGTATTAGATCACGAAAGATCAAAGTTCACGTTTCACCATCACTTAATAACGGATGTTCAGTGTTTGATATAAACAAAATTTAAAAATAAGCGAACTAGCAAATAAGAATCACGAAGAACCCGTTAAATGTAAATAGCTTTTGATCGGCGAGTTGCAATATTAAGTTAAAGGAACGTATTTATTACTACTAAGCATAATTTTGCGGGATTTCTTTTCATTTAACTTTGCAGAATTCTTAAATTCTTGTAAAATTTTTGCTGTCAAGAATCTCTTTTCATTACCAACCTCACATGGGATGGAAAAGTCTTGAACCGCCCACCGGGGCACATCTAAGTTGGCAAAGGATGGGTATTGCTGGGTTTGCAACCCCAGGATGGGGAGTTCGAATCCTGGATGGAGCAGCTGAGTGATGTAATACTCATTTGTGGATGGAGCAGTTTGGTGATATAATATTCATGGAGGAAGGCTCCCTTGGGGCCAAGAGTATAAAGAGTGCATGAACCCTGGTCAACTTGGGCATATACCGCGATTTACTTCCGTCCATTGCTGAGGGGCCGGTGATAGGTGGTCCAGGACATAGACTGACGTAAGCTGGGATACCTGGGTATCAAAAAAAAAAAAAAAGGAGTCTTGTACCTCGTAAAATTACCTCTTCTGATATGGACAGATGTAATGCTACTGTGCCATAGAGTTGGATGAAATTTTACTCCTACGTAGAGGAGTCATTGAGCTCTTGTTTGACGATCATTATTTTAAAACTTTTGTTTTTATATATTCATTTTCAGCTACAAATTCACATTATTCGTCACGTAAATTCAACTTTTTTCCTATTTTTAACCACACATTTCCTAAAAAATCACCATTCAAAACTCAATTTTATCCAAATAATGGTTGTCAAACAGAGGCTAATCCTTAAAACCAAATTATTAAGGGAGGGGTTCATCTGGTTATTAACCCATAAGCTAAGCCTTATGTCAGTGATGTGGAATGCAATTCACGTTTTTACAGTCTTTTCTTTTAGGCGGTACAATTATCTTACGAGTAATCATTCTTTCCAAAAGCTATGGCCGATAGAAGTTAGAACACACACAATCAAGCACTTTATTACGAGGTTAGAGAATCCACCCCGAGCACTATTTCGAAAATCCCTAACGAAATAGGCCGTCCGCATGTTCCCGTGATACGGTTATAGCATCGCATTAGCATCCCATTCTTATTTAGGAAAACCTGGAATTTACGGTGGCAAATAAAATTCCAAATGCACACTTTTAAGAAGCATATAACATTAGAGAATCATGCTACATATACCGAATTTTTTTTTATCTAATCTTTAATAACTACTCACAATAGGAGGATGGGGACAACATCTAGGAATTTTTTTATTCACGCGGGCTCGCGTGTATGTGAGAGGGGGTAAATAAATTTTTTTAGGTACAAATATCTTTATCTAATATTAGATTGCATGCATATTGAGAAGCATGCTGAGTCCAAGGTACGAAACTTGATTTCATACTCAAAATTGGGCAAACTATGGATTGCTTTGATGTATAACCTTTATAAAGAACTGATTCCCTCTTTCAGATATGCGCAAAGATGCAGAAATGAAAAAAAATCGAAAAAATAAACAAGAAAACAGAGCGGGAACTTCACTTCAGATTAAAATTACACATGCAAGAATATCTGAATCTGACTACAAAATATTTGGAAGTTGAGAATCCAATCTCTGCTGCAACTCTTTGATCTTCATCGAGAGCTCGGCCTTTTGGTCCTTGTAGCTACTCAGCAGGTATTCTTTTCCTTCTATCACTTCCTTCAACTCGCTCACTTCCCTCTTCAGCTGTTCAATCTTTTCCCTATCTCCTTTACCTGTTTTCGGATACATTGAATTGTTTTCAACTTCAAGATACTCGTTTGTATGGCCATTCCTTCCTTCGGATGGCCATATGGGAACTGCAGGGGGCATGTCTCTAGAATCTATATGTTGCACACAATGATCCGCAATTGCCTTTCTTAGTCTCTGTATTTCACTATTTGAATCAAACAAATCCCTGTTTGCAGCATCCAGCATAGATTGCAGATGGGAAGAACATGAAAGCTGAGAGTTAAGAGAGTTCTGAAGTTCTGTAATTTGATCCTGCATTTCAAGAATCGTGTCATCTCTTCTCTTTAACTGTTGCCTCAGCTTTTGAATAACTTCTCGCTTACTGAAAATATCAGATCCAGATTCGGAGACACATAGCGAGTCCGAGCTGTTTGATTGGTGGAATGGCTTCTGAGGCAGCTCAAGACGATCAGGAGAAGATGCCCATAAAACACCATTTTCTTTGCTAAACTCGGGAGCAGGTTGAGTCACTAATGGAAGAACCATTTCATGTTCTGGCACCATTTGGTCATTGGCCTGCTGTTTTATTTTAACCATGTTTCTTGATCCTGTTTCATGAAAGCACCAAAAAAAATATTACTACATATTGATTGATAAGCGAGAATCTACTCGTAACCACTCCCACATGCACAAATATAATTTTGTTACACTTAACTACATCATCATTGATTCCCACAGCAATGATTTCCACGATAATGGTAATGTTTAGCCAAATATGATTACTCTGTCAAAATAATGAACCTTCAAATGAAATCCCCATTTGTATGCAAAAGCGTGAGATTTATGCTCAATTTAGAACTGAAAAACGAAAAATATACTAGCTCAAGTAACATTTGAAATCAACTCTCCTAAAAACTTTTAAGTATAAGATTGGTAAAAGTTGGTGCCTGAATAACTATTATAGCAACCATCCACGTGGTCTGGAAAACAATAAGCACTTGAATGCAAATGGAAGCTCCTTGACTTATTCTCATCGGTAGATTTTCCTTTCCCTGCATTATAAACAACATTTTTAAAGCATAAACAAAGTACAAACGAACTCATAACTAATCTTCGGATTTTCATACCTTTCAAGCTATTATTACTATTTTTGGGCTTTTTAGTGTCAAGGACCTGCTTCAGCTTATATCCCAATTGAATTGATAATGTACTCAACAGAGCACTGCCGGCAATAAGGACCCAATTTGGGCCCTGCCCCTGCAAACCTCTGGACCTCCGAGAAACTTCATTAGTTCTTGGCTTCAATTTAAAATCCATTGAAGTGATGGATAGAAATCTTCAGGTGCATCCAGGGTAAGGCCTACATTCAAAATGCATCATAATTCATAATTAAAAGGATAAAAGGCAAAAGGTACACTTGCCCTAAATACTAGTGAGAATAAATGTTACAGATTAAGAGGGTGTTTGGTGGAGATTAAAAATTGATTTTTAGTAGATTTTGATAGAAGTTTTTAAAATGTATTGTTGAAAACTTGTGGGACCTATAAAAGATGTGGTTAATATCGATTGTTTGACTTTGACTTGATTTTAATCCAGACCAAACAGGGGCTAAATATTTCATGATCATCATAGTTAAAAGCCAGAAAAACCAACATCTCCAAGGACTTTGTTCTCAATTTTCGACAAACAGAGGAATCTAATCAGAGCGGTCACAAGGAATACCATAACGTCCGTCGACAAAGTTTTTTAGAGCATATTTACACCTCTCACATCCTAGTTGGTCTGGGCAGAAAGACGGGATGATGAACTTTATAGGGAATATAAGTAGAAATCTAAATCATCAACTGCTTAACTGGTCAAATAGATGGTGAAAACTATGAGGCAAACAAAAGACTACAAAATTATACTTTTCATCGAATCTGGCCGGTGAACTATGAAATGCAGTGATATCTATATATGGGATTCTCAGGATGGCTACATCTGGTTATAAAAATTCTCACTAACTGGGAATGTTTATAAATTATGAAAACAGAAAGAAATGCAACAGGTTACATCTGCATTTTGCAGCATAATGAATTTTACCAGAAAAGTGAAACCACACAGATTGACTCAGTTTAAGACCAAAAAAAGATGTGGAATGCAGAGTACCGTCATTTCAAAATTTTAACAGGCCAAGGAAAAGCTAAGTTAATCTGCATGTATACTTCAGGAAATTCTCTTACAACATAGGTCTCTTGCAGGTTGAAGTTTACTATAGACCATATGCATTATTAGCGCTTGGCTCAAAGTTAAGAGGCTCTTTTTAGTATGCATAACATAGTAAATGGAGTACATATTTAGCAAAGCTTATAACTGCTTAGAAATTGGTAAAGCTCTAATTTTTATCATGTAAGACAGAACTTATACTCAATTATTAATCACACATTTCATAGAACACACATCTTATAATCTAATGAAAGCTTAGCCGGGAACATGCTCCAAATCTAGCAGTTCATATTTTCCTAAAAATCTGTCACTCAAAACAGAATCGAAAATGAAAATTTAAATCCTATACTTCATATTCCTTCATTTAGCATCTTCTCAAATGTAATTAGGATTTTCATTCCTCTTTTCCATAAAAAATCTCAAGTATCACAAAGTCAGCCCCTTTTCTTGTTCACCACTCTAGATTTAGACTAATACATTATGCTTCTGTCCGCAAATCGTCCTTTATTGGTATTCAGTTTTTATTCCATGTAAATGAAATACAAAACAACCACACCATAATGAAGCTTTGCATCAGCATTTCAAAAACCAGACACTACTAAAAGATACGAAGAAAAAAAGTGCAAACTAACTAATGCATTACTAATTAAAACAAAAAATCAAGTTAAAAAATAAAAAAACTATTCCATTTTATAATCTCTCTACCTAATTTTTCCAATAACTGCAAGGCAATTAGGCGAATAACAGACGTTCCTCCATCAGCTCTTTTTCTTTATGCTACTAATGGGTACATTCAGTAAGGAAACCTACAACAAACTCGGAGCATACACACAGACTCAAAAACTCAAAATCATTACAGAGACGAAAAAATTCAAAACGCAATATGATATATACTGCAAAAATTTTAAAAAATTAAACAAAAATTACCGTAATTTAGAATACGGAATACATTTAGTAGCTGATAACTAACAAGGAAGGTATTTCATGTACGCTTTCGTTATTTACATAATGGAAAAGTGAGAACGTGTGTGTGTGTGAGAGAGAGAAGGTTGAAGGGGGAACGTGGACTATTTAATCCTTGTAAAGTAAAGTGCAAACAGTAAAGCGAGAAGTCCAATCATGTTTCGGCAGGAGTAATATCTTTCTGGAATTAAAATTGGGTAAATTTCATCAGCGGTCACTGAACTTTTAGCTAATTTTGAATTGAATCACGAACTTCAATACGTCACAATTGTACTAATGAAGTACTAATGAAGGTCTGTTTGGCCAGACTTCTGCTTTTTCTAGAAGAGATTTCAAAGAATACTACCTTAAGACAACTTTCTTTACAAACTCTTCTAATCAGACAAGTCACAAAAACAATTTTTAACTTTTCAAAATTTTTGCCAAACTTGTCTTTAATTAATGTTTTAAAAAACTTGAATTTGTATTTTTTGTTTTTAAGATAAAACATTAATAAAAGACAACTTTCTTTATAAGCTCTTCTAGCTAGACAAGTTACAAAATCAGTTTTTAACTTTTGCCAAAATTTTCTTTTATTAATGTTTTAAAAAACTTGTCTAAATTTCGCCTATATGTGAAGTTGGGCCGTGTTGCCTAACCACGCTTCACCCTTTTTTTATGCATAGACAATGACCAAGCTTCGCTTAAGCTTGCCTAGACTTATAAAAGATTAAAACTTGAACTTACTAACTACGTTTTATGCTTTTTATAATACTACTAAATATTGCTATGATATTAAAATTGAGTATTTTTTCATCATGATTTTGAATTTGTATTTTTTTGTTTTGTTTCGTGTCCTTTCCTTTTGTTTCTTTTGCGTTTATTTAATAACTTTTTACTGTTTAATAGTCAAATATATGATTTTCGTATGAGAAGTGCTACTTGTACAGAATTTTGTACAGCTTTGTTGACAAAAAGGTCGCCGCCATTTGACTATTTTGTCAACAAAGTCGTACAAAATTATGTACAAGTAGAATTATTGTTTTCGTATTGATTGTAGTTTTCTTCATACGCTCGAGAAAATCATGAAAAAATAAATGTTTTAAATGGTATAATTCCTCTGTCAACCCAAAATAAAAGAGATGATCTCGTAGTTTTTGGTACATGAAGATCCATTTCTATATTTTATTTTTCCATTGAAATCGAACCTTAATTTTGCTCGAAAAATGATTGTTCATGTACAGATTTTTTAAAAACAGCTAAACGATGATAATAGCGTACTTTTCTTGGGTTACCGACATAAGGCGGCATCTTTACAAGATTCGACACATTTGAAAATTTCCCCAAAGATTACTATTTAAATCATTTTCATTACTTACCAATCAATTACTTTTTTGAGTCCACGTACGCTTTTATTCCTCTACCCACATACCATCAATCACATTTGTACGATATTGTACTCTTTAAACCAAAAAGAGGAGATTTAAGAAGAAATAATATTTGTCGGCGTCAAAGTGTTAGTAAGTTGGGTCCATTATACGTCTCTATATCTCGTCCTTGTTAATGAAATATTGATTAATGCAATTCGAAACTTTTATTTCAAAAATAAATAAAAAATCCACATTGATACTAACTATCATGGTACTATTATCAGATTTGCAATCTTTTCACAAGACAAATGACTAGGAAACATTGCTACACAAGGGAGTTTTTACGACGGTGCATTACACAATACATCCCGACTGCGGAGGATGAGAGTGAATGTGAAACAAGTCCTTGGAGGATGGGGTGATATGAAGAAGATAGTATTAGAAAATAGAAAGGATATACGTGACAAAAGTAACATCATATGAGAGTCTAGATCTACTGTCCCTATTTGTTGTCTCTTTCATCTACAAAAGACGACAAATATCACTTTCTCCAAACTCATGCTCAACCTCGATTATGTTACAACCACATTGGGTATATTGTAGCCTATAATTACAGGCTGCTTATATCTTACAAGAATTACATGAACAAAGGTCATAAACAAAAGAAGAAGTTAGACTGAAAAAGAAATGAAGTATTTCATTAACTTAAAATTGGTTGAAATGGATTTTTCCACTCCTTTTCCTTCTGATGTAACTACATTGAAATATGCCTGCCTTCAAATGGAGGGTGGTTCAGAGCAGTAAACAAATTCGATTTCACCATAGCAGTAAATTTTACAGAGTCGAGGAGATATTATTCAATCAATGGCCATGGGAGTAATACGTCTCTTTGCAGTCTTATTTTGATTCGGGATTATTGTCGTACCTGGTGAAACTTGTTTCCCTTCTTTATTCTGGTCCTTCTCTTTTTCGGTGTCCTCTTCCTTCTCTTTTCCACTGTCTGAAGCGCTGCCATTGTTGGGAGCAACTTCCATAATACTGTCATCCAATTTCTGAACTGTGTTCTTATTTTCACGGTTGACTTGCTTCTCTTTTGCTAGATAAAAGTTTTATGCAACCCAAGTTGTTAACCATTGCATCCCTATAAATTGACAGAAGTTGTACAGCGAAAAAAAAAAAAAAAAATGGGCGACCCGAGTTCCTGATTTTCAAATTCCAGGAGTGTGCAGTAACCGTCTTGAGAGGACAACGCCAAATATTTACCACAAGGTGACCTGTATTTACATGTGAGCACACAAGGGGAAAAAGGATAACCAGTCAGAATGTGATTTTCAAAACCGTAAATGGTTAAAGCAGACAAAACCAATACCATGCAATGTCTGTTATGGCCGAATAATGAATTCCAGCTACAATTGCTATTGGTTGAACACTCTCAGTGTCGTATATGTATAAGGAATTCAAAGTGGCCACCGCAAAAATAAGGCGATAGGGGAGATTGAACGATGAGGCTGCAAGCAAGATAGCTTTGTTGTCAAAATGTGGTGAAGGTAATATATAAATCTTTCCAAAGAGAGAGAACAGAAAAAGAGCTAATACGTGTTTCTGATCCCCGCAAATTAAATGTCATAGGGCAAAAGCATACTGCCACAACAGGTTTGCCGGCACCAGGGAGCATGAGAGCAGGTCTGTGTTGAAACAGAGAGTAGATGTTAATGGGAGGGACGTTCAATAAACAATAAGGTCCCCAGTGTTAAACAGAAAATCTGTACTCTGATCATAGTTCTCATAGAAATCTACGCATCAGGAAAGACAGCAAATTCTTGCCTTGAAAGATTTTTCCTTGAAAATACATAAGCAGTATTTACAGGTTCCGAAGCAGCTGTAGGTTTGTAAGAACCTGAATAATAAGAGCACATTAATACTAACAGCATTTTAAAGAAAATGATGACGGGGGTTCCTATGTTTACAACATGGCACACGTATATAACACATTAGTAAAAATAAGATGGTTCAACACCTCGAACCCCTGTCTTTTCAAGTTTCTTGTTTTGTACTGCCGGAACAAATTGCACAATTAGCACATCAAAGTGAACAAAAGTTGTATATTATAATTACAGTTTCTTTTACAAGTTAGTCAGAAAGCTGCAGGAACAAAATTTAGAGAACAATGTCCACCTACAATTTAAGGTTGGCAAGCACAAAATCTAGAGAACAATGTTCCTACAATAAAAGGTTGGCAAGAATCCCTTCCGATCAATGTTGGAGATCAGAAAAAGATATTGTGAAAGGAACAAATTGTAGCTCACTAAGATACCTAAAAAAACCACATGATTACAAGTAAGTGCAAATGTGAACACAAGTAAAAGGTTATAGGTCTTTTCTTGATGTACCATCTTAAAGCAAAGAAATGCAGCTTAATTACATCCCACTGCTGCAAAGATTGGGGAAAGAAAGATATGTCCTAAGAGTGTCAAACAAGAATTTTGTGGTTTATACATGATTCCTCAATTAGTCACAATAATGAACAATTTAGCCAACAGATATATGAGATCAATAACATAGCCTTAGGATGAATTTCACGTACAACATGTGCCAGGCTTAGATGCAATAAACTTAGTCACAAAGGATCAGATTAGACATAGCAATATCAAAATATCACATAATAATTAACAATAATGTAAACAGCATAATGAAATGCATTAGAAAATCAAAAAAAATATTAAACGGATGTGGATGTCAAGCGGGACGAAGTCATTGAATTAGATTGGACACCCGACAATACCTGCAGGCACTAGTAAGAAAGATCCATTAGGAGACCATGCTAATCTTCGAAAGAAAGATGAGAGTGTCTCATCATGGAAAATATGACTTCTAGTAGATTATAGAGGGATGGTTGGGTTGATGTTGAAAGGTCCACGTGGAAACAATAGAGAGATGGTTGGGTTGATGTTGAAGACTATGTGACAATCGTTGCACCTTTCATGCATATTAAGTGAAAACTAACGTGTTACATATATTAGGACTATAATGCATTGTTACGAGTATTTTTGTGCACGACCTTGGTTTAACCCAGCCCCAACCTAATATATGTTGGAATTTGATTTAGAGAATGAAAAATTTAGTTAAGAATACAACTTTAGAAAGTGATTTTGCGTCAACTTTGATCAAATATTCGAACTTGATCCGAAAATCAAATAATAAATATAAATACATAAACTTGTTATACTCGTTGAGTAGATCGTCGTGGTATATTTGGAATCTCAAAACCAATTCCGAATGAATGAAAAATTGAGGTCCAAAATTGGATAGAAAAGAGAAAAAACTAGTCGGGAAAAATGCCTAACTTCATACAAGCTAGTGACATGCGAGCGAGAGAGGTTTTACTGAATAGATGTCATCGTCGTTCGAGCGAGAGGCCATCAATAGGCTAGCGACAGTAAAAGATGCTTCCCTTCACGATGGTTGTTAAGTTTGGGGTGTAACACTTCACTCACAACCCCTCATCTTCTATAAATAGGACCCTTTGGATGTTCATTATGCATCCTATATTATTTACATTGAGCATTACATCAAAAATTCATTCCAAAATCATCTTCTTGTAGAGGGAAGAATTTCGTTCGAATTCGCTCTTGCTTGTGGTTTAAAGTGCTTCTACCATAAGTTGTATCCGTTCTATCTTGGGAGACAAGTGTAGTAATCCGTTAACACCGTTGCAGGGTAATTTTGTCTTCACTTTCTTTCATTTTTTCGTTTTGCTTCACTTTCATAGAGTTTAATTAGCTCCTGCGAATTAAACTTAAAATATTACTTTGTCATTTAATCAACAACCATTTCACTATATCATATCGCCAACAATGTAAAGCTATGGGATGTGCTAGGTCTCTGGTTATTTTGACTGTCTTTTGTTCGATCTATAGCTTTCTGGCATAGGACCACATCAAAAGCGGTTGGCCCAATTAAACTCGTCTAACACTCTCGTTTCTACTTGATCTTCCATGCAGAAAGGACCTCCATGTAAAATAGTTGAAAACACAACAACGTAGAAAACCCCAAAAGCATCCGTTATAAAACTATATCAAATAGCATTCAAATTAAAAAAAAAATCTGAATATAAGTAAAAACCCTACTCATAAACCCAAAGAGCTTATATTTATTGCAGGTGGAGTTGGAATAGGCATTGCACTGTTTGCCGATTGCGTCTCCCCCCAATGATTCAACATGCCTTGCCAGTGGCAATTGTTAGGAGGATCAATGCACTTGTCAATGCGTTCATCTTTTATTTCGATTCTCCAATGCCCATCAGAATAGTTTGCCTTTTGAGCCTGCCTTCTGTCCCATTCCAATTGAGCCTTTTGTTTCGAGCGCAATAGACAAAACTGTTGGAGTGTTTCCGGCATGGAGTCATGGAGTTTCCACCACTTCTTGTGGGCTATGTCGCTTGCAAATTCTTGTAGGAAATCTGTGTTCCAGTTGCAGTCGTAGTCCCGAAAGCACATCCATGGCTTGTTACCTATTGAAAGGACGAATACTTGAGTTTTAGATGAGTTGGTTTAACATGTTAGAATGAACGTGAATTCAAGTTTCGCTACTGTCCATTCATGAAAAACTATGCACGCTCCAAACTTATAGCTAATCTCATCTGGATGACTTTACTTTCGATACAAAGTAATCGAGATGGGATTTGAATATAATGTCACCATTTGCATGAAATAAGGTTAGAACATTACCCAAATAGTGAAGAACGTAAAGAACCGGCGGTTCTGCTGTGAAAAGCCGAATTTTCTTCTGCTTCACTTCTTCATCGTCCCCAACCCAAAAATTCTTCAAGAAATTCATATACCTCGGAAATCGATGCCACCATGTGAAAATCTCATTGAGGTATCCCTGATCTCCACCATTATATGATTCAATTTCATTTATATGATCCATCAAAAACTGGAATGTGCAATTCGAGGGCTCAATCACCATTACTCCAGAATTGAAAAGTGTTCCATGGTTCCCCGTTGCAGAGATTTCCGGCATCGAAAACAAGAAATCGATGTTTTTGAGAATAAGCAGATCCGAATCGATGAAGATTATTTTGTCATAATCTGTAAGTTGCCATAATCTGAACTTGCTGTAGTTCCATTCGTTGTAGGCGTCTTTTTCGGCCTTAGGATTTCTGATTCTTTGTATTGTTCTGATTTTCCAGCCTGCTAATTCGAGTCCACTTTTGTGATAATCACTGATTGTATCGTCCACAAGGATAAGGAGGTCCCGGGTGGATCCGGCCATGCGGATGCTCTGGGCTGCAGCTATGGCTCCACACACATAGACATTGGCCGAGTGCAGGACGGTAGCGTAAGCCTCTCGTTGCCTTTTTCTGGCGTAATCCTGTTCTGTTTACATGAGATTGTAGTAGGAGCTGATCAATTACTTGTTATGTGCCAAACAAATCTTTATACAATTAGAGAGTATTAAGTAACACACACTTCGTGATGTTATCAAAGAATCGAGTTTGGCGTTTGTTGAAATCCCATATTTGGTATCAAGAATATTTAGTGCACCAAACTAGAGAGAGCTTACCTTTGGTTCCAAGGGGAAGTGCAAGTTCACATGATCCTATTGGGAGCTGAAGCTTTTTTCTAAGTGCATCCAAGTTCGGTTTATATAACCATACGTTACCTACACGAACAACTCGATCCTTGCATGTGAACAAATTTGGTATCGGTGGGCACTTTGTAATTAAAAGCAGATGCACAGGGTAACTGCCTTTGCAAGAGGCAGCTAAACCAGCGGCTGATATCTGCAAGTGTAGTCGAGCAATATCTTTCGACCAATTTACTTTATTATGACAAGGGAGTTTGACAGAAACAAGATCAGGGCGCTGTCTTGGGACTTCAAGTTTAGATAGACGAGGGCAACTAGGAACTACATTGTCTTGTTCTTCATCAATCCATTCAGGATACAAGGAATCCCAAGTAATGTTTTTCTGGGCATAATCCAGGTGCAGAACCTCGTGATTAGCCATGGGAATAAGCTGTTTCCATTGTTGGATTTCGCTCTCATCAAAATTGAGAAGTCCGACTCGTCGAATCTTATTATCTTCAGGTAACTGCTCCAATGCTCTTAAAATGTCATGCCAATTGATGTCTAAATCTGATACATACCGAGGATCCAACTCACCCCATATCCACCTGTTCACAAAATGTGGGCTTCTATTATTATCGTCGTTCATTTGATTTACATATATATAGTATATACTAATTACAATAAATTCATTGAAAATGAAACAGAAGATAAAAATTAACTTACATGTGGATAAATAAAAGAAATAAGAGTGAAAAAAATATTTATTTAATTTTTTTTAGATAAAATATAAAAAATAACTTATATGTCCATTTAAGTTTTTAATTAATTATTTGGAATTCGTTTTATTCTTTTTGAAAAATTTGGGACTACCTTTGCAATTAATTCTTTATTTTTTTCTTCTTTTCTTTTTGTTTTGTTTAAAGAGGAAGATATATTCATCATTTCACAAGAATTTATTGAAAAAAATGGAAGAAAATGTTATATTGCGCAAAGGAAATGTCCTATAGGGGATTTTCTGCAAAAAATGAAAGGATAGAGGGGTATTTCACAATAGAGCCAAAGGTTAGGGGTGTTTTGCACCAATTACCCTTTCTTAAGGTCTACTTCTATTATGGTCTTCTCTATACAAGTTCGCGATCAAGGTTTTTGATCAAAAGCACGGGGCTTCTATGTGTTCTATAAAGGGGAGTTTAAAGCCTGCAATGGAAAATATCCGAGACTCGAATTCGAAGGGCTGTGCACACTATAACACTTTAAATGGGACACTATCCATTAAGACAGAATCAAAATAGAATACTTGTACAAGCTCAATTAAGGTTATGCACATGAATCCTACAGCCTAAAGCCCCAACCATATAACGGAGAGTTACCGTAAGTTGACAGCCAGAATAAATCTTATTACATCCGATGATATGAATTCTAATGGATTGAAAGGACCGGCCAAAAAGGAGTCCTATAGTCGACCCTAAGTTTATCTGAGAATAAGATTTAGTTTGTTGTTGTTGGTGCACAAGTAAAAAACGTCATTGAAAGTAGAATTTACCTGGAAACGTTGTGGAGCATAATTTTCTGTTGATAAACTGGTGGAGATGAAAGAATTGTTACAAATGTCCCAAGAGCAATGATAATCAGGACAATTTTTAATGGGTGGAGCTTGAATCTTGTACTCTTCCCTGCAATGGCAAACTGGAAAGGATTCTCAACACTTTTAAATTTGATTTTCTGCGACTTTTTCTTGTATGCATCATCTCTGTTAACAGGGCATCTAGACACATGTTAGTATAAACAAGATGAACCGAAATATACTAATCCGTAATAAACAAATAAATAAGAACAGTAAGAACCAGTATTACTTGAATGTATATATATCTTTGCGCGTTTATGGCATGTCGATATGTTGAATTTGAAGACTGGTTATAATTTAAGAAAAATGCCACGTGAACAGACTTATTTTGGTTATGCCCATTTCAATCGCGTCGGGTCTGACTTACCAAACAAACCGTTGTGTTATTCTGTCACTTCATCATGTCAATTATTTAAAAGTTTTAAGTCGTTAAAAGGGAAATTATATTTTTTATTTAAACTTATCTATTTTAACACATCCCTCATATGCAAATCAGGCACATTTTTTTTTTCCATCGGAGGCAGAATGAATATTCACAAATTTACGGCAGGTGGGACTTGAATTGAGTTCTTTACTACATCTGATATGATACCATATGAAACCTCAGCATCCATAATCTAATGCACAAAACCTTCCAAATTTTTTCTCATCAATATGCATAGGCCTCTAATATGACGAAGTATCTTAAGTTCTTCGAGACCGAATATGCAACATTTTTCGCAAGAAAAAAAGTTCATGGAGGCTTAAAGTACTACATAAGATTGAATATTAAGACAATGAAGGAGGAGAATCCATGGATAAGAAACATAAGCAATTCAAGAATGAACTCACATTCTTTGTCTAGTATCCATGAGACTTCTGAAACAATTTATCAATGCAATTTCAGTTTGAATTAAGAAATAATTTGATCTGCAATACAACATAGAATCCAGGTCATGACATATCATAGGCCGACAAACTTTAGTATACAATAACATCATTGGGTCGTCTAAAAGAAAAAGTGCACGACGATAGTAGAAACTTGAACATGTGATTCCTTCTCGAGTGCCATTCATACTTACGAAATGCTGCCACGACGATTTCCATCCTGCAGAGGAGAGCTTAAGATGAAAAACACGAGAAAGAAAATTTCTGTGACTGAAGAATATAGAGCAAGCAGAGAGTACAGCCTATTAATATGAAAAATCATATATTAAATTCATGTTTGGTAAGGTTATTATATAACATAACAATATCAAGAAAGAAAACGAAACTAAAATCTTGTCTTTTAATGTACTATTCCACGTGATCTAATACCACGTAGAAAACGTGCAGTTATCTCTTTCTTTTAAAAGAATAAGAAAATATTTCCTATTGTTAAAAGAAGATAAAAATCCTTTCTAGCTTTGGAAATATTTTAGGTAATTCTTGGAAAGTTTCATCTGTCTTAATGTTTCTATTTATTTAGGAAAAACCCTCTCGTTTGATTCATGAAAAACTTTTGTTTTTTGATCCCCTTTTCCCATTGGCTATGTTTCAAAAGTTCATATGCCCATCAATAGTCACTTCCATTGCTGTTACTTCAGAAAAAGTCATCGTTAAATGCCTGTAAATTTCATTTGTAGTCACTTAACGTTCGACAAAATCTCAATTGGATCATTAAAACTTCAATTTATTTTCTAATTTCACCATTTCGTCACCTTCTTTCTCCAAATTAATGAGGATAATTTAATTAGCAGCCAAACCACACTGAATATATTTTAATCTAAGGACATTTCTATCATCTTTGTTTTACCATTTTCATTTTATGGTATGATAGTCTCGAGGGCGATAGGTTTCGTGGGTGATTGATTACGTAATGTAATAGAATGGTGAAATTACAATTAGATCATATTCTGTAAGATAGAGGTCGATCCGCAGTACAATAAAAACTAATTCTACATTTTTTTTCTTCTTCAATATTGTCCATTATTGTAGTGTTCACCATACCAAGTAAGTCATAATTATTTTCTTGGGTAAAACACATACCATGGGTGTGGTTAATGGTCAGTGTTAATATAACATGTGCAATGTCTTACCAAATGGCAAAATTGTAATAATCTTTTCTACATAAATGAGTTAGAATATCTCATTTGTAACATTTAAAATTTTAAAATTTTGCAAGATCATTCTCTAATCCTCAGTATTTTTTAATCAATGTTTTCTAAGTTTAAAATTACACTCGCTCGTAGGCAAACATTATTCGCATTTGCAAAGAGGTTTTCAATTTAAACCACGATAAGCCTCCTCTCAACGTACATATGATGATAATTCCGTCCCAATTCGGGTATTCTTCAAATTACGGTTGATTATTTGTATTCTACATTTCCTTTTCTGCTACACTAAAATTGAACAAAGTTCGCTAATGGTCAACTGTCCACTTAGTCGACTACAAAAAACATTGCGTTGCATGTTGCTGGTGTGCTTCCTTCTCGCAAGTAAAGTTTTTACATTTTATATAACAACTTTAATATATTTAAATTAATTTAGCTGGATTAAAACATCAAAAGACAAGAAGCAGGTTTAAATTTAAATGGGAGAAAACTATATATATACGGGACTCTTTTAAATCGAAGAGATAAAATTTCTGGCAGCTTTTTGGAATGGAATATATATCCATAAAATCCTTTACTCAGATCCCTAAAAAATATAGAAACTTTTGCAGCTGACATATTTCACCGATCTAGTTAGAGGGTCAATTTATAATCGTTTGTTTTTAATACCCTTTTGAAGTACTCACACTGCATTTTGCGGTGTATATTTCATTTGCTAAATTGCGAACGATGAGATCAAAATAGTGAGTTAAAAATCTAATTCATAGCCGTAACCTCTTTTAGCTTATTTCTGGCCTATAGCCTATATATCAATCTTCGGGATAGGTTCTTGGTATCGTTTTGAAAAACTCATGATTAGCTATGCCCCGTGTTGGTTTTTTGATACCCAATAAATTTGGACGATGATGTTAAATCGATTTTATTGGATTATACTTCATAGGTTTCGGCCGATGAGTGAATTGAAATATCGACACCACAATTAATCAGACCGACCCTACAACCTATTTTGGACCATTAAAAGCAGTCTAATTAATTAGAGTTGCTCATGGCCCGACCCATTAACTTGGACAACTTTGTTGGTTGACAGCCCATTAATTCTTTCTTTTGGGCCTATATTACCTTAACCTAAAGCCCACCCATTTGGCTTATATATGCTGCCCGTTACTATTTGTGTTGGTGTGTGAAATTGTTGGTAGCCGTGAGAAAGAGAGAGAGAGGTAGCGTCCATTTTGCTTTGTGCTTCCCAACTCTTGCTTTGTGCTCAATGTGCCTTGTCTTCTTCTTATCTAGCCTTTGTGGCTGAATCCTTGAGGCTACAACACCTTCTACACCAAGCCCTTTATGGGCTATCGAGAGCAATCGGTCTGGGCTTGGGTTTTGGGATTTTGTTTTGTTATTGTGGCGTCTATTGGAAGGTAACTGAGCCCGAAAATCAAAGGATTGGAGCACAAATTCTAACATTTGGTATCGGAGCCGACGTTGGTATGAACCCCAGTGAAATCGACGGAGAAGAGAAGAAGCCGTAGCGATTTTCAAGGAAATCCGAACCTGTTTTTTGGATTCCGGCCAAACCAGTGACCGGCCGAAAAATCTGAGACCACACCCATACTCTGCAGGTTGAGGCGCACCTAGGAGTGGTGAGCATGGGCTCTAGTGGAGGCCTGTGGAGGCTGATTTCGACGAGCTCTCTTCAGACAGTTTGTTTATTTTAATTTCCTGACGTACTGATATTGTTGTTTTAGTGTTTCAGGCTTCGCAGAGAAAATTTGACAATTCTGCCCTTGGTAGGTTGATGGTCGCGACTGTAATACATTTACTGAATTACTTTAGGCCATAAATTACAGTCCTAAAGCAATAAATTCGCATCTCTCAAAATTTGAGGACTCAGATAAGTTCGCTATGGTAAATTGACTTATCCCGTTTAAATTTCAG